>JAHREE010150475.1:0-47004 GCA_033628505.1 Tringa tobata
CCCCGGTGGGGAGCTGGTGTCCCACACACCCGCCTCACACACACCCTGTGGCGGCCTGGCATCCCCTAATAGGCCTCAGACCCTCCGCGGGGGCCTGGCATCTCCTCACAGGCCTCAGGCCTCTCACAAGCCTCGGACACTCCATGGGGGCCTGGCACCCCCTCACACACTCAGGCCCCTCTCACACCTCAGGCCCCTCACGCACCTCAGACCCTCCACGGGGGTCTGCCAGCCCCCCCACACACCTCAGACCCTCAGTGGATGCCTGGCACCTAGTCACACGCCTCACACCATCCATGGGGGCCTGGCACCTCCCTCGCAGGCCTTAGGCCCCTCACAGGCCTCGTAGCCCTCAGGTGCCATGGCACCCCTCACAGACAGACCTCACAACCTGTGTTAATTGAGCCACATTTTATCCATGTGTAATTGTTGGTGTTCCTGGATGAGCACGGTGGATTTTAAGGGCTGTAGGGGAAGGAGGGTGAGGAGAGAAAGAACTGACTGGGAGACAGGATTCGGGAGACACTAGGTGAGCTTTAACTGATAATGGGTAGAAATGAAGAGACTTTAGTCCTGTGTGTTGAATAAAGAGGTAGAAGAGGTTTCATTTCTTCTGGAAAATAGGAACAATAGGGAATTCTATGGGGGCAGGAGGCAGGATGGCTGCGCCAGTGGGCAAGTGTCTTCTGCGTGGCCTAAAGTCATGATGCTGTTTGGTGTGGGTCGCTCGCTAACCACCAAATGCCATGAAAGGTTTGACACCCCTGTTTAGGTTGTGAGTCACTTTTTGTAGGTAAAATCTGAAAACGTGGGTTTTTTTTGGCTGTCTCACCTCTTGCTTTTTGGTGGTAAAGGATTTCAATACCTGGGACTGCAGTAGGGGCTTCTGGAGCATTATCATTGTGCTGGAAACTGAGCAATAATGAGGGGAATACACTGGTCGGAATTTTATTTTCCACTCTCTCTCTAACTGCAAACTGCTACTTGGTCCTTGAGAGAAAAGTTGTTTCTGTGAATGTTTTGCTTTCTCCTCTACCTCCTGAAGATGAAAACTTCTTTCTCCTGTTTTTTGATGTGTTTGTCAATGAGAATAGAAAAAACAAGATCCGGTACTTCTGCCTAAAAAGGAAGGGGCTTTCTGCTTTTAATATTACTCTTTTTTATATCTCTGTTATAGATAATTTTAAAAAGGGCACTGACCAGTATTCTTTTAATAGACTTATTTTAATGAACACTTTAAGGAGATTGTTCCTTGAAAAAGATGTCTTTATTCTTTGTTTCAGATAAGCCAAGGAGTCGATATGCTGTGAATAGCTCTGGTGACACCACGGAGGATCAAGATGGGGACTCCAGGTAGGGAAAAACATTTCTCCTTGCCTCAGAGTTTGAAACAGGGGAGAGATGGCTGCTTGCTCTCTTGCCTGCTAATTCAGCAGGCAAATTCCCTTGGACTGTATAGAAGATGACCTGCCAAAAAATGTTTTAATGCTAAGTTACAAGTAAATTAGTGCTTAGTAATGAGGAATTTCTCATGAGGGAATGCTTCTGTATCTGTTGTTTTCTGGGAAAGGTATAGGCCAGGTATTTTGTGCTTGTTAGAAAGACAGTATTACTCTTTCAAAGCTAGAAGTATTAATACTTTGGCAAAATTCCACTTTTCTTTACCTGCCTACCTCTAACTGGATTATCATTCAGTTGCCTCAAATTCTTCCCTAGCTCATATAATTGTCGTATGGAATTGCTGTGCACTAATGAGTAACTAATTTTGTTTCTCCAGATGTAGCTGCCCTGTATGTCTGTGGAGTGAAATAGTAGCTCAAAAGGAAACTGAGACTTAAAGATAGTTTTTCAATTACAGGAAATCAGTTGGTAACAAATGCACTGAAAATAGGCAGTGTGTTTTTCAGTATGCATGTACGTACGAGTGGACTCTTTGATTAGTTTTTGTAGGAAATTTGAAATCTGCTGCTTGGTTCTAAATTTATCACTATCAGATATGAGAGAAATGTGGGAAAGAGAAAGGTTTTTTCATCTGTTGGCCCATAGATCAGTTGCAGATCTTTTTTGCGGTATGTGTTTTAATCTCCAGTATTAATAAAATGGGGTAGTTGCTGCTCTTCTCTCATATAAGAGTAAAAAAGAAGTCCTCGTCACTTGCCCCCAAAAGAGAAATTTAGATCCCAGCCTTGCAAAATGTCAGCTTGTTCTTAACTTTATGACTGGGAATGGTTTAGCTGAAGTTAAAATCACCCATGACAGTAAATTTCATCACATTCGTATGTTTTTCTAGGACTGAGATCTTATGAAAGCACATTTTGCTTGAGTTTACTCGTATTTCTTGCCTCTTTTGGTGTCTTTGAAACCTTCCATGCAGCATTCTGTTGTGTCTCCAGGGAGTGCAGTACGGTACAGGGCACGACTCCAGCGGGAGCAAGCCGTGGTGATGTAAGTTTGGTGAACGGCGTTTCAGATTGTGCTCTGGACGGCAGCTCCTATGCACGTTAGGAAGGCTCCATGCACACATTTGCTGGTTATCTCAGGGATTTTGTTAGTTGCTCTTTAAAACCCCGGCTCTGGTTTTTCCCTGGATAGATTAAGACGGTGTTGGAACGCTACCAGCTTCTGGCTGGTACTGATTCTTGCTGCCTCTGCCATTTTGGCAGGTTGGACAGAGGACTTAATGTGGAGCTGCGTTCTCTGGCTGTTGCCTGTGGTGCTGAGTTAGTTTGGTGCTTGGTTAATTAATGTGGCGCAGTATGTGGCTACTACAGTGATGTAGGAAAAGCTTTTATAATTTAAAATTATGGTCAGATGAGAAAACTTCTAGTATTTTCCTGAAACTGATTTTAAGTGGATTAAATGTGCTGGCATGTAACCTATGTTAAACGAAGATTTAAATTATTTCATTGCAGCGGTGCCCAGATCTCTGAGCTCGAAAATTGGTGCTTAATCTTCTTGTCAAATATTTGTTATTAAGCTTTTAGTGTTTAAAAAAATTTATGACCTCTCAACTGAGCTCACTAAGCGTGACGTATCACAGTGCGCTGAATGAAAGAATATTAAGACAGAAATCCCCCTCTGCAGTGATGGTCTTCAGAAAAAATAAATGGTCGTTTGTACAGTTTTGTATATAACAGTAGATAGAAATTCTTGTTGCGGTGCCTGCACCTGACTAAGGTCAGTGTTTATAAACCTTATATCTACTTAGATAAAATTGAGGCATCAGTCACCACAGGTCTGTTAGCAAGAAGTCTCTTAATATTATCTCCTGCACATTTGTCTCTAGCTCCCAGGCAGGTGAAAGGGACATACAAGAAGTGAAAGTGTTGGTTCTGCTAGAGGCCAGATATCGATGTCCAGCACCCTGCTTCTGCTGCTTGCGTGGCTGGGTACCTGCATTCAGAAATTCAAAGTATCTTTCAAAATTGCGTTTGTTTCCAGTCTGTTAATTGACAAGCTTTTTCCCAATTCCAGTGTAATCAGAGTTGTAAATACACTGCATCCCATACAGCTGAGGTAGAAGCTAAGCTATTCAGCGATAGCAGCTAGTAGAAGAAATCACTGATGTTCTTTACATACTAAATACTGTCAATTTATATTAGGCAAGAGGAGGTTGTTGGCAGAGTTAGTCTCTCTCACTGGGCTTATTGATACAGGTGGAAAAAATACGCAAGTTTTGGGTACACAGACCCTTCTTCCAGCACAAAACAAAAAGGGATCTCCAAAACTGTGTACAACAGGTTGCTCTGACTTCCTATTTGTATCAGATCATTCTGGGAGTAACAGAAGTTGTTGCCTTGCAGTAGAAGAGATTCTAAGGGGAGAGAGGAGGCAGAAGGGTGCAGAACTGTTGGAGAGAGTGAGATGCGTATGACTCGTAAACAAGGAGAGGAAGGAGTTCAACAATCATATGCTGTAAAACCAGTATTGTCATTGAGCCCATGGTTTTTTTTCCCTCTCACTAGTGTTATGAATTTTTGCTCTGGGGCTCCTTTTGGAATGTGTTTTGTATGTTCCCATTGAAGTTGAGGCTGGAGAGACCAGGAATGGAGCATCTGTGAGGACAGGAATGTGAGAGCCATTCCCCCAGTGGCAGCTCTGTCCCTGTAAGTTGGTTCTTCGGCAGTGCCGTGGTGCAGCCATTCCCTGCCTGGAACACTCCCTTCACTAGTCCATGCAGAGATTTCGTCAGCGTGAAGTCCAGTCTGTTTCCTGGTGGTGCTGATTTTCTGACTGGAGTTTTTCTTGGTGAAAATAATTTATTAAGTATTTTCATATTATTTCTGGAAGGCTTCCTCAAGGAAGACTTGGCAAAAAGATTCCTTTCAATCACCATGTTATCAGTATCGTCTGTAGATGATTTTGGTGGCACAAACGGAGGCTTTGGAGTGGGCAGACTGCTAGGCTGAGTTGATGGTGTATGGCAAGTTTGATAATGTTGAAGGTTTGGGATTTTCCCATGTGTTCAGGTTCAGTAGCAAAGGTTATTTCAGATTATCTAGTTGCTGCAATAGATTTTATGAGAGTTGGATTCATCCTTTTTTATACTAGATGGCTGTCATTAATTTACTGGCAATTTAGCAGCATTTATATCCTAGGTAAGGTTCAGTGTTGCTTTTTTTCCCTGAGCTATTGGAACCCAGATCAATTACTTTTAAGGTAATCTCTCCTGGAGCAGTTGAGGTATATGTCTGTTTTTATGGCCTTAGAAAGGACAAAATTAGGTCAGTTTAGGTGCCTTAACTCTCCATTTCCATGTAGCACATTTGTATGCATAATTGGATTTTAATTAGCCTTCAGACTCAAATTTCCTGGTCATTATTATGCTTTTTGGGTTTTTTTATAGACAATTGTAGCTTAATAATGACAATCCTACCTCTAGGTTACTGCTGTGTGTTCGCTTATATTAATTCCTAGTCAATAGAACTGTGTGTTTGGATCTTCAGAATGCAGGTTTTTCTTCCTTTTAAAAGCAAGTTCAAGCAGCAGAAGTGGTTGAGGTGTGTTGATGGTGATGATGCAACAAAAAGGTATTCAGAAGAGTCTGTCACTGTCAAAACAAATTGCCTGTCAAGCGTCTCTCTTTGCTGGCTGCTTCTCTGCCTTTCATCATTTGCTCTCTTCAAAAACATCCTTCAATTTTTGAGTGCTTTACAAGCAATACATACCCCTCACAGCTTATGGAGATGCCTGCCTGTCTCATCTCTTTTATATTTTTCCCCCTCTGAAGAAAACGTGAGGCAATTACTCTTTTGAAGCCAGAAGATAAGGCTTTGTTAAATTGGTTTGAAATGGTTTTTTGTAGTTTTTCTGAAGGTGGTGTAGTCGACAAGCAAAAATGCTAATGAAGATGCACGTATAGTAACATATGTTATGCCAGACTTTGCATTTTTTAGCAGCACAACTAACTGAAGGACGTTTAGCAGGTTTGACAGCATTGATGTCATTAATTGGCCAAAAGCTTCTGTTATAAAAGAAGTCAAGTTACTGACAAACAAGGACTTGAATGTCCCTTTCTAACAAACAGTAGCTCTCCTGTGATAACATTTCCGTGTCCTCTGTCCCTCTCTCACTGGACTCCAGTGTTCTTCCTTCTATTTGTTCTGAAAGGCTTCCTGTCTGTAAGCCTGTGCTTTTCCATTCATCCATCCATCCCTTCAAACACCCTTCCTGTAATATCACCCCTTTGTGTAGTTTGTCATTTGGGATTGCACTAGGTTCCCTTTTCAACACGACCAGTAGAAATCTGTTGCCTTCTGGATTAAATAAGTGTTGGAGATTTTTTTTTTGTCTCCCATTTCTAAAGTGGACAGTATAATCCTTTTATCATATTCATTTTTTTCAGTATATTTAGGAAGTTTGTTTCAGGGAAAAAAGCCCTTTTTTTCTTGTTATTGGAAGAAAAAAAGAAAGTTGACTGTTAAAATGAAAATAGTTGTTTTTTTCCCTGATACAAAAGTGAGTACAGCTGTTAATAGAACCTTGCTCTTTACACACTGTTGTAAAGAAGGTTTTCAGGTTCTTTGCCTTGAAAACTTTTTTAGCCTGCTCTTCTTAAGCTTTTGCTTATTGCCTGGGGCAGACAGGGGTGGAGAATGACTTCATGCTTCTGCTGTGGTTCTGGCCCGGCTTGTTCCTATTGTTTCCATCCCTGGCGAGGAGCAGCAGGGGCTCTGTGTGCAAGGCCCTTTGCAGAACCCTGGCTGTGCACAACAATAAGTGTTTGGCATCCTCTTTTTCTATGTCTTGGGGGTACGGAAGCACCAGAACCAGTTGTGAAGAACTGTGGGTCATCTGGGGCTGTACGGGATGTTCCTTTGGTGAAAATGCTAGTAATGGTCTATAAACTGAAATTTAGAATATGCTCTAAATCAGACTGTAACCTCTTGTATTTTTCTTAAGGTAAGCATGAATTAAAAAGTACGGTGTAAGTACAGCTCCGTAAATGCAACATATGGTGGGAACGCATTACAGCAGCCAGTGCTAGTGAGAGGGCTAAAATGCCTTTGCCTGTTTTCTCTGTGTTGTCAGTCCAAGCCTGCTGTATATCCCAGGAATTCACCTACCATTAACTTCTGATTCTTCTCAATAGTTATATTTCCTTTACAGGAGTTTAACCCTTAATAGTTCATCCTAGTTTTTAATATTATATCTTTTTTTTTCTTGTATTTTGTGTACTTGCCTCGTTTATTTCCTTATGTTTTTTTGTTTTGTGTTTATGGCCATGTTCCCATTTCAGAGACCAATGTCCTCTAACTGATGAGCAATTGGTTTCGGGGTAAGACCAAACGTTCTAAACAATCACCTTTGTCTAGAATGGCTTTCTTTTCTCACCATCCTTTTAATTGTGCTTTGTTTCTGGTTTCTGTTTTACACCGAATGATGAGATAATTATATGCTAAATCACAATGTCCACAGGCAACGTATTGCTGAAGGTTTATGCTAGGATAATTACAAAGGTCCTACTAACATTTCTGTGCTTCCTGTAGGGTATCCAGAATGGGTGTGGTACTGTCCCTTTTGTGAATTGAGAAATTGTGATCCTCCATGAGTGCAACAAGCATTGTAGCCTTGGCATTGTAGTTATTCCAGCAAGGAGCCCTAAAACAGATTGCTTTCTGATGAGCAATGACTTAACAGTACAGATCAGTGAGTAAACTATTTAATCCCACAGTAATTACAGAGAGCTCTTCAGAGACCTGATTTTGAGCAGCTGCTCTGGGTGCTTGTTCTTGGTGTCCCACTAAACTAAACTGGATGACTGCATTGTACCCCCTTACTGAATTTGTGGGGAGAAAAGTGTTTATCTCTACCCAGAGCCCCAAAAGTATTAAACTGCATCTCTAGTCCCTGTTTACCGTGAAGGTGGTCACCTAGACACTCCTCTGCCATTATAAACTACTTCAAAGAAGAATTCTTTGTAAGAACATTGGTTTGAATTCCTATGGCATATTACAAGTTATTGTCTCTTCTTGTGGGGGAAAAATGAATTGGTGTTTGAGATGCTTTCCCCCTCCTTTTCCGTGTGCTAAAACTAAAGCAGTTGTTGTTTCAGCTGGGTTTCCAGAGGAGATGCTGGTGACAGCAGTCGATCTGCACTAGAGTGGTTTGTATCGTACTGCTGGATTGTCTGCTGTTGCTGCTACGTTGAGCTTGTAATAGGAGCGGGAGGATATTTGAGGCAAATCAAAGCTTTTGGGTTTTGTATTTGGTTTCCACCTGCTAGATTCTTAGTACAGGAGAGGTTTGCTTTCCTCTGGAAATCACAGTGCCCAGACTAATCTCATAAAAGAAGAAGAGACTGTTACTGTCCAACTGCGAAACCTAATCTGCTTCTAGCAAACCCTTGGGCTCTGCTAAGTCAGTATTTTTAGGTCATCTTAATACGCCCCAGAGATGAGAAAATCAGTAGTAAAATAGCTAAAGTAAAAGTGTTCTTTTCTAAGATAAGGTGATGAATTGAAATGATGGGATTAACATATCTGCTGTCCCTCAATCTCCTTATTGTCCTGAGGCCTAAGAAATGTTTATATTGTGTAAAGGATTGAGGGAAAAACCCCAAACCAACAAACGCAGTAATTCAAGGCTGTCAGACAAGGAGAATGGGGCTGGAGCCCAGGTCACCTGTAGAAGAACCTCCGGTGATACCAGGTGCATGTAGCCATCAGGTAGAACCGGGGTTATCTTTCCTGAGCGAGTCCTCTGGCAGCAGTTGCAGTACTCTCCCAGAAAGAGAAGTCTCTGCTAGTGAGAAGATACCGAGGACTTCACAAAATCAACCTTTTAATCTCCTCCTCCCCACAGAGCCATGTAGAAGGCAGGGAGACAGGGCTGCTGGTGTCCTGGGGACCTGCTGAACTCTTACGTTCAGCACCACATTTATCTGTTAAAAGATCTGCTGGTGTAATTCCTTGTAAAAGTCAAATCTTAACAGCAGTGAAAGTCACCATAATGATCAGTTTTCTAGCTCCCAAGGTATCCTTTGCCAAGGCTGGGGGAGGGAAGAGTAACTAATTTCTTACCAGCAAGCAGGCGTTTTTCTAGTTTACCCTTCTTCTCCCTCCACCCCCCAAAGCATATGCTGGTTTAGGATCCATCACTATTACAGTTTTCCTGGCTTCATGATGAACCTATTAATGAGCACAGCTGAAGAGGGCAAAAAGAGGGGGGGAAAGCTCACTGCTGTCGTGGTGACTTTTTTTCCTGTTTTGAATGTGATCTCTTAAGGACTGTCAGTCCAGCTCCTGTTTGAGGATGCTTTGCCCTTTCTTCACCATCTCCGTGTGTTGTGCAGCCCACCACAGGGCAGTGGATGAGGAGCATGGGCTCAGTGGCCCCAGGACTCTCTGGCTAGCCTCCCCATCTCTCTGTTTGCCCTTAGCTGTGTTGGGAGCAGAGCAGCTGAGGGATTTGGAAGTTTATACAGAGCTGCTCCTTCCACAAGCCAAATGTAAGCAGCGTGCTGTGGTCAGGATGACCTGTTTGCACAAACACCAGGGGCTTTGACAGCTCATAAAGCCCTTGTGTTGTCCTGCAACTTCAGGATATGTAGGTCTAATAAAAGAAATGCCCCCTGGGTCATATGCAGATGGATAATTACAAAAGACCTGGCCGTGTGCATTTGGCTTAATTTCTGTCATACTTCATAATTCACTCCAAGTGAACCAGGAATACGGAACATTAATTCCTTCTGTGGGCATTGAGGGCTCAGTTGTGGCCAAGAGATAAGGTGAGCACAGCACACACCCATGTCTGCCCTTTTCTCTGAGTGATACTGGGTTATCTGGGATACCTGCCTGGTGGAGGGGGATGGTCTGACAGGGACACACGCTCCTGAATGTAAATAAAGAAAATGAAATAAACATTTTCATTCTTAAAAAACCGGTTTGAAATTTGTTCGGTTAAATGGGAGCTTCTGAGAAATCAAATGAGGAAAGAACTTGCTAATACCAAGCCTTACACTGCTCCTATTCCAGAACAACAAGTTCTCTGCAGCAGCTAACTGAGCTCCCCTTCCCTGTGGGTTTGAGCTCCACTGTCTCAGGGGACACCCTGGGGAAAAACGAGTGTTTGTAGAAAGCAGACCAATCTTTCAAAGCCATTGGAAAGAGCAGTTGCAGAATTCCTCCCTTGTCACACTGGATTCTTACCCATTTTTGCAGCAGTAGCTGTATTTTACAGGACAGACTCTTTGTAGCTACTTGCCCCCCCATCTCACAGCGGCCTTCTTCCCACCACCCATCCAGAGCAGTCCAGTCCATGGTCAGTGCTGGGAAGGACCTGCCCCATCACAAATCAGTCTCAGTTTGGTTTATGAAATGAGAAGGCACAGGTGAGGCCTGGCAGCTCTCGGAAGGTGCTGGTGGTCTGTTGACCGCAGGTTGAGACCTGTTAAGTGAGTAACTTTGATGAGGTTTGGGAAAGGAGGGACAAGCGTTGGATGTATGTTTCTTCTTATTGAATCAGCTCTTTCTTGCCTTCCCCTCTGCCGTACCGGGTGGCTTAAAGATCTCTGTTGTGCTTGAGTGACAGGCTGTGTCAATATGTAGTTGCTTAGTAAGTTCATTAACCTGCAGCTAAATCCAGGCAATGGCTAACTTGAGCTGTTTTTATATTTAAGCCAACTGCATCTAATCTTTCCAGTGTATTTTGCTCAGCATGTAATTAAATAAGCATGACCCTGCAGTCTTTGTCGTGAATGCTTCCTGTTTTATAATTGTGATGATCTAAGAGATGTAATTAAGGGGTTCTTAATTTTCCATAATTGGTGGTACTCCAGGTACAGCAATTTAGACACAATTTACAATGCTTTAAAAACTCACAAGTTAAATATATCTGTATTTGGCGGAATGTTCTGGGGGTATGATTTTTGAAAATTGTAATAACTGCTGTCTCTGCTCTTCAAGGTTTTCGGATGTCATCCTGGCAACGATTTTGGCTACCAAGTCAGATATGTGTGGCAAAAAGTTTGAACTGAAGATCGATAATGTTCGCTTTGTTGGCCATCCCACCTTGCTTCAGCATGCCCTTGGGCAGGTACGGTACGAGGTCCGTTTGGGGGACCGGCCTGCTTTTCAAACTGCCTGGCTTAGTCAGGAAACTTAGAATTCAGAATGTGCACCTTGGCTTTTCATCCCGTTTTTACTTCCTGGTGCTCAAAGCTGTCTTTTACTTACTGCCAGGTAGATACAGTGAGTGGCAAAGGGAGGGAGCTGTGTCAGTGATGCTGAGAAACCCCCTCCCAGTTACTGCAGGAGAGTAGTGTGGGTAAAGAGAAGTAATACTAAGCAGTCCAGCTCAAAAAGCTGTTTCTCACCATGTTAATTATTGCAAGTTAGCTTTTTAGCACCTCTAATTAATATGACAGTTAAAAAAAAACCAACACCCCACACTGAAAACCTTCACAAATGCTAGAAACTACGTCAGCCTTGTTTTTAACTCTATACTTTTAACTCTTATTGGCGCTGAAGGTGATTCACAAGGCTCGGTTGGAATAGGTAGGGTGTTGAAAGAGGTCTAAAATTTTCTTGTGGACAAAGTCAGGCTGCTGTTTGCATTGAGACCTTCCTCCATGGCCTGTGTTTTAGCTGCTTGGAATGAAAGCGGTTGCCACCCAGGCTATGGAAAAGGTCCTGCTTAGATCTAGGAAAGAATTTACATGCTTCTATGTGCAAAATATTCCCTGTCTCATTCCTTCTTCCTGCTAGACTGTAAAAATGAACTAGGTTTTGGTAATTTCTGAATCCAACACCATTCTCTGTCCCTGAACTGCTTTGGTCTCCTTTTTCATGAAATTTACTGAGTCGTTCATTTTTCAGAAAAAAAAATAAAAATTTGCTTGCCAATTCTATCATCCTTTCTATCTATAATTAGAGGTGCAAACAGATTGTTGGCAACTGCTGCTTGATATTTAGAGGACCAGACTGCTTTAATCCAAGTGAGGACTTGGCCTCAAGCATCAAAGGATGCTGGTGTTCCACTTTTGAAACTCAGTTGTGAGTCTACAAGAAATGTGACGGAGAATCACCAAGACTCAGTCCTTAAATGGTCAAGCCCGTTTTGGAAGATAGAGTTCAAGTGTCCCTGAGCTGCACAGGTGCATCACCAGCCCCAGACAAGGCAAGCAATGAATGAGGCCCAGGATCTGTCCAGGGATCACAGCCAGGATCAAAAGGAGACAGGACCAGGACAGGGCTGGAGGAGAAGGCTGCAATGTCCATCCTAGAGATGGGCTACCTACGATGATGTATGTTGAAAGTCCATCCAGGAGACAGGGCCAGAGACAGGCACACCTATGGGCCCTGGGCTGAGCTTAAATGGGGCTCCTGGGTCCCCCCCTCCTGTCGGGAACCCAACTGGGGCTGGTCAGGGCCATTAAGACCTTTTGGTGCCCTCAGGGCCCTGATCTCTCACAGTATCAGATTCCTTTATTTTAGTAGTCTTGTCCAAAAGGCAAGACTTCCTAAATATGGTCTAAATAAGGTTGAAAATTTGTATTTGCATTTTTTCACCACATACTACTATACATTCTCTCTACTTTCCAGTCAGTTTCATCCTAATTGCATGAAATGTCTCTTCATTGTCAATTTGTCTAAATAAACAAAGTTATAAAGTGCTGTAAACACTTTTATGTTACTTCTTGTAGGATCTTCTTTTTGGGTGTGTCTTATCACCCCTGTAGGCACCCAGAACTTTCCATGTCCAGAATGTTCTAGATGTGGCAGCCATCTCTGCTAGTGCATTTCAGCCTAAATCTGGGATGCTTTTGCAGTTAGGAGGAAGCTAGATGGAGCTCCTTTCCCATGGAGCAAAGACAACTCAGTCTCTGGTTTGGGCTTCTTCAGAGTTCATACTGCAGTAAGTCAATCCACGGGGTGGCTCAGCAAATTCTTACTCAGATGAGATTCAGGAGTTACAAAAGCACAAATATTTAATCCTGCGTGTCACACCACCTTTTATGTAGCAATATTCTGAATTCTTCGAATTCCTCCAGCATTTTCTTTTCAAGTTAAGTCTTTTCTTCTTTTTTTCTGGACAAGAGGTGGGATGAAATCTAGCCTGCGTCCCAACTGATGTTAATAGCAGTAGTCTTTTTGATTTTTAAGGAAGGAACAGGATCAGTCCCTACATTTGGAAATGCTTTTGAGTCTTTATTGAAGTTCACAAGATATCCTGGAGCCTGTAACTCCAGGGGAATAAACAAACACAGTAAATTGGCTTTACCACCCTCCCATCACTTGATTTTTGATACTTGTACTTTAGAAAAAACAAAAATATGTGTCGCTTCTTTTAGCTTCTCTAATTTTTAAAACTACTGAGGGAAAGCACTCAGATTTTGGAGTGCACTGCTGAGCAGTTCATTGCTGATGCTTGGGACCTGTCAGGAGGGGAAGGTGCAGCCCTGCTTTTGTCACTTTCTCTGTGTTCTCCCTGTCTCAGATGCTGCATTAGCTACATAGGCACATCTGTTGGGTAGAGAGCGAATACGAGGGTCGCTGGGTGTGCAGCCCAGTAGGTTATAGCTGGTTTCACTGGGGACGGATGGGTGTTCAGCAGGGAGCTTCGGGTTGGCAGGAATGTCCTCTGGATTTGTGCACCATCTTGTGGTGACACTCACTGCTCAGCGCAGAGTTGTTGGGCTCGGATGTTCAAATTCAACTTGTTTCCACTGTTCCTTCCCACCAGAAAGTCTGTATCTGCCCTAGGGCTGAAGCTCTCTGCTGTAGGAAGAGTAGGGGGGGCTGGAGAATGTGTTTGAAATCCTGCAGGAAGCGAAAATCTAACCTTTTATTTTAGTACTGCACTTCTACAGCGTGCTTTTTCTGATAAAAGCCACAGTTTGTAACATGATGCAATCCAAATGGGGATTTCAGTAAAGGAAAGAATAGGTGTGGCCTGGGATGAGAAATCTCTGGATTTCTCTTCAGTAAACAATATATATAACAATTGTGCTAAGGAATTTAAAACTAGGTTCCTAATATGCTAAAATGCAATAGTAAGGACACCTGTAAGACTGCTGTCTTAACTGATACTCATTTCCGTGGTCATGACCAAATTCTTTAGTTAAGTCAAGTCTTCACAGCTTCTCAGAAAAGGCAGTCTTGTAGAATAATTGTGACACTTTAATAATAAAAAAAACAAATTTCTTTTTTACAAGTGAAATTTGATGGTATTATTTGATTTGTCTGCTCTTTTTTCTCAACAAAGTTGTTATTTGACTGTTAGGCTTTTTTTTTTTTTTTTTTTTTTTTTTTTTTTTTTTTTTTCCCCTCTGTTACTGGCTCCAACTGACACTAGACTATGGGATTTCTTTTTAAAAATATTTTTCAGGTATCCAAAACTGATCCCTCACCAAAGAGAGAGATGCCCACTATGATTCTCTTCAACGTGGTGTTTGCGCTAAGGGTAAGGACTGTCTTCATTCCATCTGACAGTGGAATGTGCTTCAAATGTGTAAGAGAACGCAGTAGGTTCATGTTCCAGTAATCTCCTCTAAAGCATTCAGTGCCTGATTTCTTGGCATATTTGAAACAACAAACTTAAACAGTGTAGAATATGACACTGACAAGTGGGAAAGTTTTCCAGCCCAGTGGAAAATGAGTACAGGTGTTCTCTTCAGGACATTTTCTAGAGTTTTTGGTTTTAAATACCCAGCGTGTAAAAGTGTGCAAGAAACCACTTTGCAAAATAGATACGAACCCAGCTGCAGGTCCTTTATGTGTCTTGCCTTCTGTTATTAGTGAGCTGGTAAATCTGGCGTGATTTTTCTAGACCCTGTGACTGAGACTTGTCCCACTGAGCTGTGCATGAAGCCAGCCTGGGTCTGACCGTCCTGTGTGTCAGGTGCTGCTCTCTGTACGTCACTTCTCTGCTTCTTCTCAGGGTAGGACCAGATCCATCCAGCTGCACTGGCCCGTTTCTGAGCCCTTGTGAGTCCATGCAGCTTGAAACCTGGTGGTTGGTTCTGCTCTGAAGAAAGAAGCAAAGGCTGCAGGCAGCGTGGACAGCGGCTCACGCTTGGCCAGCATCAAGAGTCAGGTCCCCACTTTGGCCCTAGTCAAGTCATTCAGAAACCTACTGTGGCTCAGTACAGCACAGTTTTGAGCCCTTACTCACTCTGGGTCATACAGAGACATGTGCCTTTGCTCAGTGCCTATTTTTTTAATAATTAAATGGACAATGTTTGGAAGCTGTCTCCCCTTAGCAATGGAAAGGGAGAGTGCCAGGGAGCAGCGGCTGTAGCATTCTAAATGAGAAGAAGGTACAAATGAAGAGTAAGTAGGTTTTGATGCTCAGCAAGAACCTGGAGCAAATACGTAATTTTTGCTTGGAATTTTTTTCAGGCCTGCTGTGTTAAGGGATCTTGGCTTGGCTAATTTGGTGGTATAAAACCCTAGAAATTTCATTATGTTCGAGCATTATTTGATTTCTGAGCTCTGGCGTTCTCTTCCCAGCCCACAGGTTGTATCTGTGGAGCCATCATGTTATTTTTGTGTCATGTACGCTTACAAAGAAACATTATAAAAATGAAAGAGGGAGCTGGAATAGCCATCTTTGTGGAAGTGGTTGATTTTTTGCTTGACCGGATATAATGTCATGATTTAAAAGCCTCCAGCTCCCTGCTTGTTTTTTTTCCTTTTAGCACTAGTACTTTTCTTACCGCTGGCTTTCCAGTGGTGACTGACATGGACATGGCCATAATCCAGATGCCTTGTCCTCAGCTGAAAAGCAAGGTTTCACAAAAGACAATTATCCCAGCATTCAGTCCAAAGCATGCAAGAAATGATTCGCTGAGTTCTTCTGGGGTTCCAGTGTTGTGCTTTGGGATGTTTTTAGGTCAGGAGGTGCCAAATTTGCAATACTGGAGTTGATTTTAGATTTCACACATTAGCTTCCAGAGCTTTGGTGTTTGGGTGTATTGGTAAAGCACTGTGCTTTGGTTGTAGGTAAGTGTGTGTGTAGATGCTTGTGCAAACACAAACATTGATGCATATTGTGTCATGTGGAAGCAGAAGTGTTGAAACCAGTGCTCCTTCATTTGCAATATTGCAAGAGCTTAGTGAAGTATAATAAAGACTATATTTAGCCTGTGTTTTTCTAGAATCTAATTTCTAGGAAAAATTGCTTTTTTGCATTTTGTGGTGATGATGATGATGATGATGTAGTTGTGTGGTAATGCAGCACTAAGTCATATTTGCTAAGTGAGACACTCTTAGTTCACAGAGAGCTGTCAAGTTTCTGGAAAGTGCTGTGCAAGAAGCAAGTGGAAATTTTTTCCTAGCATGGCGTGGTGCCCTGCGGAGGGTGGGTGGAGGCCTTCTGAGATAACGATGAGCGTCCATCTGCAGTGGGCAGACAGAGCCGGCAAAGGCCCAAATGCTATAATCAGCACTGATCCTGCTGTGTTTAAGCTTCAGGGTTACCAACGTGTCGTGACTCAGCAAGAACACTGCAATCCAAAAATGATGACTCACGGTTTGCTAGTTTACATGCCAAGTTATCGCTTGCTAGAACTGTAAATTCCTTTAAATGTCTTAACAAACATGAGGCAGCTGCTTAGTCAGACTGGAGCCACCGAGTCTCCCCCCTCTCCTCCTGTCAGCTGTACTTACATGATAGGTTTTTCCAGCACTTTCACTCTGGAACTTGCACGAACACAGTGTTAGTAATAAGCCTTATTTGTGAAATATTTGGAAACTTAAATCCCAACTCATTCTGGTTTGCGATCAAATTGTTGATCATGTGCTGGTAATTCATATCCAGTTACTATCTTGTCAATATGTAAGACAATCATTGGTGTAGCAACGTAGAGCGAATGGGCTGTGTTAAAGGCACTGCAGTCCTTTTCCAGGGAATTTAACCTGAACATTGTGATATTCTGTCTTTTCAAGCAGCCTGACATTTGTCTCGCTATGTGCAATTGAGTTCTTTAGTCTCTCCTCTAGCAAAAGGCCCAGTAATAACTGGAAAAAATAAAGCAGATAGGAGGGTCATACTCCAGGTTCTGTGTTCATTTGATGCCCATAAATAAGCTTAGAAATCCCTGAGTCTTCCCTTTAACTTTGGGCATCTCTGAGCTTCGGCTCAAAAAGAAAACCGCTTTCTTTTGCTGGTTGCGAAAGAGGCTGACTTTTGATATTTACTAAAGATAATTATTTTGACTGTTACACATTGTTGTAGTTCCATGTATGTGACTGTGACTGAATGACCAAACTCTTTCTTTTCTGTGTTGCCTGTAGGCCAACGCAGATCCATCCGTCATAAACTGCCTGCACAACCTCTCCCGAAGAATCGCCATAGTCTTGCAGCACGAGGAGCGGCGCTGCCAGTACCTGACCAGGGAGGCCAAGCTGATCTTGGCTATTCAGGATGAAGTGTCTGCCATGTCAGAGAGTGAGTGCTGAGCTTAGCGTTGTGTAGGAATATGTTTGTCCAGGAGCACTTTTTCCAAAAAGTGCTGATGGGGCCTTCTTACTTCTTTTGTGGCTGGGATCAGTATGAACAAGTTTTGGTGCACTTTAGCCTTCTGACAGCTTTTGACTGCATTTTGGCTCATCCAAGATCACTTTCCCTATGCAGAGATGTCAGCCTTAGAAGTGAAGGAGCTTGTTTACTTTCCTCGCTAGCTGAGTTCAGTGCAATCCCCAGGGAACGTGCACTGAAGCATCCCATTTGGATCCGCCTGTCAGGCTGAGATGGAAGAACTCACATGTCGTTTGCTTCACCCAACCTAGAGCAGGTTTCCCGTGCGTTAATGCTCTGTGCTGAGTCACCAGACTTCTTCTGTGGAAACCTTACTCTTACATGTTGTTACCATGGCTAGCAAACAGTTACAGAGCAGTTTTAGAGACTGTACTTCAGAACAATTTACTATAATAATGTGCTGTATTTGAGGTGAACTCTGACAGTGATGCATCATCTTGCTGCGAGCATTACAAGTTAAAACTAACATGTATAAAAACAAAAACACTTAAAATCATCACTTGTCAAATTCACAGTTACATGTGCTTCACTGATTTGAGGTTTAGGAGAAGTTGGCAATAATTCATTATTATTATTTGAACACGTAGCTTGGGTTATTGTAAAAGCTTTGAAAGATAACTGTAGATTAAAATGATACAGATTCTGTCCCTAAGGTACTGGTTGATACCTAGTGGGAGAAGAGGAGACTCTCTTTGCTTTGAAATCAGTTGTTTGCTTTCTTGTTCTGAAATTTTCCATAGCCACGGAAGGGCCACAGTCACCTTTTCATCACATCCTACCCAAGTGCAAACTGGCCAGAGATCTCAAAGAGACATATGACAGGTAAGTGGGGTTTCCTTCTTAGCTTACTGTGGGCTGCTTCTCACTGAAACCTCTTGGCCTTTTTCCTTAGGGTATTATCCACCTCTTCATGCTGCTGACTCACTGGAATTTGGGTTTTAGACCAGGTGGAGCAACGTGAAGGCTAGCTGTCGAGTGCAATGTTTGCAGAATTGCTATCCTAATCACTACCTTGGTCTCCCTTCGGATGTATTATGGTTCTGAAAAGTTGGTTATGTCTGTCACAGGTTTAATAATCATTATTTTCTTGCTTAGCACAGAGCCACATAATGACAAGGGAATTGTAGAATTAAAAGTGTCATAATATGAGTATCATATCCCTGTAGAAGTACTCTAAACCTGTAGCTAGGAGGAAAATGCTGCATCTAGCACTGATGGCAAGTCAGATACTGCCCTGGCTTCATTTGGTTACGCTGTGCATGTCTGGACAGTGAATTTGGATTAGGTGGTGAGACTTTCAGCAGAATGGAAAGTGTAACATGCTGTTTCTTGACTGGATTAAAAGCTCTGGCAAGGATTTCAAAGGAGCTTGGAGTCAGTGTTGAATTTCAGCTGGAGCTGGCACCAGCCTCCTGCAGCGCGCTTCTGCTGTGACACCTTGTCAGTGCCAACTCCTTGTGCAGAGCAGGCACCTCGATCAGGGTCTGCACTTGGTGAAGGACCTTGACAAAGGAGTGCTGGTTTTGGTGGGGAGGAAGATGATGTGCCCCTTGATTCAGTGTGTTTGTCAGGGCTTGGGAAAATTCATCTTGAGTTCCTTGATTGACTGTAGAGCACATGGTATGATACTAGACAAACCCTTTAGCCTCCCTGGACTGCAGTTCCTTTTGTACAAAGGGAATAATGGCAAAGCCCTGTAAGGTAAGGCACCGAGAGCCTGAAGAATTTAATGATTGCAAAGCACATTAGAAAACTTCTAATCTGTTCTTTGTTATATTCAAGAGCTGTGAATTTCAGCCTGTTTGGAAGGAATGTTGAGAGTTCTATCGAACAATATACACAAAATCTGTACTGAAGTTCAAAATAAGGCACTTTTTATGTAGCCTGTAATTCTAATATTAAACGTCACCTACTACTGTTCTCTGTTCCTCTAGGGCTATGTATTTGTGACTGGGCAAACCCTGCTCTTGTTTCCAAACATTTTAGTGACACAGTGACATCTTGTGGCACTGAGCTGTGGCTGGAGGAACATACAGCCCAAACTGACAGAGTGGGCTGATATGCCCCTCCCATCATATAGGGAGGAATAGACTGACCACAGAGAGAAAGACATTGGTGCTGCCCCCGAGATGTAAAATAAAGCAGAGTCTCCCTCCTTTAGGCGTTGTGAGTTAGGGAGTTATATTTTGACACTTTTGCATGACATTGGCATAAGTAAATTTAAGAAATAAGCTGTTGGTAAAACCATAAAATGTCTGTGCATTTGATTGGAAAGCTCTATATGGACAGGATTTAGCAGTGTTGTCGACTGGCTGGGTAGTAAGGTGGTGTTCTGCAGTACTTTTTCATTAATGCTTCATATGAGAGAACATGAAATATGCTTATTACACCTGCAGTAGTACCTTGCCAGGCAGGCATAGAATTAAAATAATTTTTTTGGTGCATTAGAAGTGGTCTAGAAATAGGATTTTTATTCTGCAGCTCCAAGATGAAGAATTCCTGAGAGGCAGTAGCTCTGGAGTGAAGTCTGTGTGGTATTTTATGAAATGAGGGTTGGTCACAAGTGACATGGGTTTGCAGAAAAAGCAAATAGATAGGAATGCATAAAATAAAAGTGTTGTCTGTAAGATGGGAACCAGCCCAGCTCAGCATTGTAAATCCCCTGCTGTAATGAACTCTATCCAGTTTCGGGCACCACATTTCAAGAAGTTTGGGCCACCTAGAGAGTGTGGAGGAGTGAGAATGACCTAAAAGGAAAGACGGAAAGATTTGGTCTGTTTCTTTTAGAGCAGAAAAGACTGCTGGGAACAGCAAGTCTTTCAGATGCATGCAGTGACAATGTGCTGTTTTACATTTGCAGAGCTTTCTGGCATAGCCTTTGGCATAGGGGAACAGCAGAGTGGAGAGAGCACTTTGAATTGCAGATGGAACCCCAGCTCTCTGAGATTCACTCAAGCCAGCGTTTCCTAGTGCCTGCTGATTTCTGCAGTTCCAGCCAGAGGCCTCCTGAACTCTTAGGGTAGCTCCAGAGATGCTGTCTAGCCCTTGGTTTCCTGTAGATGGTGCTGAGGTATTTCAGGCAAGACCAAACACGTCCATTATAGCAGGTTGGTTTGTACAAAAGCACAAGGGCATGAATCCCTTTGTAGTTCAAAATCCCCCTTGTGTTTTTTAATGAATGCCCATGTTTTATAAGGCTGGAATCAATAGCCAGATCATCTTGACTGTAACACTATTGCTGCTTTAATGCAGCAGCAGTATTATTAAACTGACAGGTTAGAGGTAATCACCATCTAGTTCCTGGGACCTTTTTTGACTCTATATGGTGAAAACCAGAATGTTTCTCTTTCTTCAGTTCAGAAAATAGATTTGGGAATCTTCATTCATCTTGTCCCCAAACTCCAGCATTGGCGTGGAACAAAAAGCAATGGCTTCAGGACCAAGAGACTCCAATTGCTGGTACCTCGAGTGCTGACAAATTAAGCAGTGTTACAATGGGTGTCTCTTTTAATCCAGTGTTCAATGTAGGGAATTAAGGCAGCTTTCACCAAGTTCTATCTGCAACTGCAGATAATATGTTAGCTTGATACTAGCTATCTGCCTGCCTGTTTTTAGCAAACTTAGCTTTGCATCAGAGTAAAAGTGAAAGTATGGGGCGGTTTTTAGGGAGGAAAGGATTGTTTGTTTCTTTTTTTTTTTTAATACACAAAGAGCCTTTATACATTTTTACCCTAGTGGGGCTTGAACTGACTGGTAGATCTAGCCTGTCTCAGCAGCTCAGGGAGAAGTGGAATAATTATATGAGAATTAATGAATTGTTAGATGTGATTTGGGTAGTTGTACTATAAAATACAGTTGCAGTTACCTGACCAAAGGATGGTCAATGCGTCCTTTAAAAGGAAATGTGAAATAATTTCAGAGCTCTAAGTAGTCACAGTCTCTAGCAAAATAAAAAAACTCCAAAACTCACCCACACCAAACTAGGATTTCATTAATGTATTATTAATTTCAGATATAAATAGGATAGACATAAAATGAGGTGTGTGTGTATGTAAAAATTCATAACCCTTTTACAAAATGAGCTGAAATTGTCTTTGCCAATAGTAATAAAAAAAAAAAGGCTGCAATTCTGTGGGATACTGGCCAACTTTTGGGTTACCATTTTGGGGCAGCGGCTCACAGTCGCTGTTCAGGATGGAGCAGAAGAATAGAGCAAAAGAGCAGCGATATTCCCCCAAATATTTTCCAGTTTCCTGCAGTTTGCAGCTCTGGAGGTGGTTTCTGTATATTCAACAGCCTCCAGCTGATCTCACTTCCCGGAATTAGTCCGTAATCCCCCGAGCCAGAGTAAATATTTAATAGCCATGACATCCTCTGATAAGGAGGTCCATGGCTTAACTAGCTTCTGTGTTTCTTTCTATTTCTTTTTGAACTTTGCTCCTTCTGGTATCATTAGGTCTTATGATGGAGAGACATTGAACAGCTTTTTCATATTTCCTTCTCCCTCTCTCTAATTTTAGATGATGATATCCCCTCCTGGTATTCTAATCTCTTGTCACATATCCCTCAGTATCACTCATCATGTATTATCTAACCAGAGATAGAGAAAAAAAAAAAAGCACATTGAAACTAAGTTTTCGTGGGATAAAATGGAATGTCTTTGAGGGTTTAATAGCCAATGAGAGTATGGGGGATGAAGCTGGTTTTGCCCAGTTACTCTTGAAGCCTGTGGGGAAAAGGAAAAGTTGCAGCAAGGTCTCTGGATACCAGTGAACCATCTGATAAGACAGCAGAGGAAATTCAGTATAGAGAGATGTAAAGTAACACATGTAAGGCCAAACAGCCCTTATATAGTATGTAATTGTTCTGAAAGAGCTTTTGGAATTACAGCAGATAGTTCAGTGAGAAAGCTCAGGGTGCAGTAATGCTGCAAAAAAATGTGAAGAGTAGTTAGGAAAGAAGCAAAGAGTGGAACAAAGGTTTACCTTCTGTAAATTCCTGGACTTTTGAATTATGGAATGGTTAGAGTTGGAAGGGACTCTAAAGGTCATCAAGTTGCAACCCCCTGCCGTGGGCAGGGACACCTCCCACTAGACCAGGTTGCTCAAAGCCCCGTCCAGCTTTGTGCAATTCTAGGTTTATTCTTGGGAACTACTTAAACTGGGCCCCTGAGGTTCAGGACGTGCACTGCAGCCGATGCAGTTTCTCACCTTCCCACAGTCCTGTGTCTTCCTTGACTGTTTGCTCCACAATTTTAGTTGGTTAAGAAGAATAAAGCAGAATTGGAGCTAGGTGACTCCCTAATGCCACTTTGAAAACTTGTTTTCTTGGTATTCTCTTATGTTGCTGGTTTTTGCTGTTCTGCTTCTGCACCTAAGAGAAGGTAGCTTCTGGCTTTGCTGGTCCCCAGCCAAAGAGCTTGGGGCAGGCTCAGGGGGATTTGTGAGGCTCACAGTAAAAACCTTGCTAAATAGATGACTTCACGGGGAATCTGTAAAACTGAAGGTGAGTGTGGATCCAAACTTCACTTTCTGTGACTTGACTATATTTCATGTTGCATGAATCTTTGTGTGTATATTGGTGAAATGATTTAACTTGGTTGGCTGGCTAAGGGCAGTGGCATACATTGCTGCTGGAGGGTGTAGCTTCTTCCTTGTCAAATTCCCAGAAACTTAAATTATTTTCCATCCAGGAAGGTGCAGGTGAAGGAGAAATCATATACATAAAGCTATAATGAAGGCTTGAAATTGTACAGTTGAATGCAAATGTAGAAGAATGAAATTAAGATTCAGATCAGAACTGAAAATCTGGTTTTCTTGTTGTCTTTAATTCTAGGCTATTGTTGTATAGTGCACTGTAGACAAAATCATGCTGAGGAGAGTGTAATTATCTAATTAAAGCTTCTGCTTTGGTGCACTTGGACCAAAGAATGAAAGGAACCAACTGTATTTCTTTCTGTTTCCTGAATGTTAAAGTATGCAGGGAAAATATCCCTGCAAGTCTTTCATCTTTTCACGTATCTCTGCTTGTTTCAGTAATCTTTTTTATCAACTGCAATAGCTTTCACGCAGTCTCTTAGCTGGCTTGTCCCCCTCATTTATTGTCAGGTTTTCTTTTCTGAGTGTTTGGCCCAGCAGATACTGTGAGTAACTGCTGCTTCAGGATGCCCTTTACCTTGATGTATTTTGAGAGAATCCAGCTTTATCTGTCAGTTGGCGTATGGCTGGTGGGATACGCAGCGTTACCAGAGTTGCAGTGTTTAATGCAAGAAAAACAGAGGTGTTTGCTGTGCTTTGCATGTTCCTTTGGGCTTGGAGCCTCAGATGTGAGCCGGTAACGCCGGAGAGAGTGGTTTCATCCTTTCAGCTCCTTTTCAAAAAAAGGAGAACACGTATAGTATCTGCTTAATTTACAACTTGAAAAATCAATATTTTTTGGAGGTCAGCACAAGATTTGAGACCAGAACCACGGCCTCTGCTTTAGAAAAGCATTGTCTGCCGTGAGATTTCCCCTAATGAGTCTGATCATGCACGAGGCAGGATGGGATCGTGTTCGCTCTCTCACCACTCTGTTGTGGTTTGGTGAATAGTTTCACTGGCAGCCAAAGCTACCCGATGCTTTTGTTTTAAAGCTGAATTTTCAGGTCTCTCAAAACCCTGTATGCAACCAGATGAACTTGAAAAAGAGCATGTTAGTTTGTGGCCTACAAATGAATGCTAGGTATAGGTATTTAAGTGGCCACATAAAGAGTTTCCAAGACATGTATTTTTTCCTTCTCTGCTCCTGGCATGTTTTTAAATCTATTTGGTGTAGAGGGGAAATTCATGGGCATTATTGACACAAAAGTCGTCTTGTGAGTCTCAGCACACTTGAATTTAAAATGCGGACTGGAATTTTTGAATGCAAACTTCAAAATTTTATTTTAGGCCCCAAAAAATTCTTTTGGAACAAAGTTTAAAATCAAAGGACTTGTTGAGAAATTCAGCTCTCCAGCGCAGACAGGATTAGCTGTTGCTTAAGATTGATTTAAAAGTTTTTATTTGTTCCTAATTGAGTATATGTGAAAAGATGCTCTGGATCCTGCCTCTTCCTCCCTTCTGGGTCCCACTGGCTCTAGTGGAGTTGTTCCCAGGCTGGTGTTCCCTGCCTGCTGGCTGGGCAGTGCTGGAGAGGTTTGCACAGTGGAGCTTATCTCCCAATGGTATGTTACCTTTAGAGTATCTTCACCCACTTTAAAATAAATATAGTTACCTACCTCGGTATATTTCATCTGTTGTCTAGGTTTACAGACTTCTTTAAAACTACCTGAATGACGTTCATTGCTCTAATCTCCAGCTTGCTGGGTTTTTTTCAGTAAAAGAGGCTTATAGTTGCTTTCAGGCTGAACACGAGGGTCAGACTTCATTGTCATTGCCGACACATCCATCATTTCCACTCCGGTCCCGTTGTCTGAAGTCAGCTTAAAGGCTTAGCTTAGTCCCTGCGATTTCCTAGAACGAAGAAACCATTTAAAAGGCACATCTGCGATTTCATGTGACAAGCAGGAGCAGGTTAGTAGGAAACAAACCACCTAAGCAGAACTGGAAGAGTTGGTTATTGTGGAAACGTGCTGCTTGAAACACTTCTTGCCCAGTATGAACATCTCCTTTTCTCTTTTCATGGAGAGGAGGATGGAAATTGGTGATGAAAACATTATGCCCAATTCATCTTTGCCCTTTGCCGCTCTGGTCTAGGGAATTTTCCAGTACTTTGCAGTAGATCTTCAAGAAAGTCTTTTAACTTGAGATACTGCTGCATTGTTAAGAGCAGAGGAGCAGATCAGTGGGGGAAGTCTTTCAAATTCCCCCAGATCCTCACAGGGGATAATGCTCTATAAATACAAGGTCAGGGAGCCTTGGCAGCGAGGAGTCGGCTGGTCCTCAGCCAGTCTGGGGACAGACAGGGGACATTCAGTCTTTTCTCCTCCTGATGCGATTCCTGTGCAGGGGTTAATGTGGACCACTGTTTACATCTATTATACATTGTAAATGCTGTGTGTATTTATTTTCTTCCTATTTCAGTCTCTGCACAACAGGGGTGGTCCGTTTACATATCAACAACTGGCTGGAAGTGAGTTTCTGCCTGCCTCATAAAATCCATTATGTTGCTACAAACTTTATACCCCCTGAAGCAATTGAGAGAAGCCTGAAGTCTATCAGGTAAGAGCAGGCTCTGTCCCTCAGAGTGTGGCTGGTCTTTCCTCCAGTTCCAAGTATGGTCCAGTTCCAAGCTGCAAATGTCTGTGCTGGCAGAGCTGAGGGGTGACATGATGCTGACCTGTAGTTAGCGGTGGTGGGGACGTGGGCTGAGACAGGACACCCTGAAGGTGATGCCAAGGTACCACGGTGCTGCTGTGTATGTGGGGGTGGGAAGCCACAGCCTTTTTGCATTAGCATTGGGTGGTTGTACTGAAAATGGGAGGTGATGTTACCAGAGAGGTCTGCGCTGTTTCCAGTCAGAGGAATGGCGTGTTCGTTTTAATCTGTTGACTCAGAATTAATTTTGCTTTTAGAAAGCCCCATGATACCTTATTTCCTGCTCTCCATGTTTACATTTTTTTACCTGCAAAAGTAACTAATTCTTGCTTTCTGCCTTTCTTCTGCTCTATTCTGTATTTCAGTAATGCAGATGAGCAATTTTCAGACTAGTTCTCCAGGCTTAATTGCGTGCCAGCACAGTGCAGTCATTTTTTTTCTAGTCACTAGAGCATCCAGTTACTATATAACCCTCTAGCCCCTTTTTATGGGGAGCATTTTATCTTGTGACACAAAACTAAGCTTATTCTGCAGCCACTTACAGCAAAAGGATGATATTAGAAGTTCTTTTTTATAAGTAGATTGACCAGGTATAATGGCCTGGGAATAACTAAGCCTTCAGGAAAAGTTACAGTTTACTGTGCAAATGTATTCCTTTTTTCTGCAGGCCGTACCATGCCTTATTACTTTTAAATGATGAGAAGTCATTGCTTAATGAGCTCCCGTTGGACTGCTCTCCTGCCCTGGTGAGAGTAATTAAAACTACCTCTGCTGTGAAGAATTTGCAGCAACTGGCTCAAGATGCTGACTTGGCATTGCTGCAGGTACGGGGAACTGTCAGCGGCAGCTGAAATTCTTTTAATTCACAAGGTGTTTTTTTCCTGTGTGCCAGTGGGTTTCTGGGGTCCGTGAGCACATCGGTTCTCTCGCTGTGAGCAGAGCGCACGGAGGAGGCGTGAGCCTTAGAGCTTGGGGAAGGGCTGGAGAGATGAAGGGCAGGGGTGCAGCCGTGGTGCTCCTGGGGCCACATCTGAATCCTGGATTGCTGTGGGGTAACAGGGGTGTCTGGAGGTCTCCAGTCCACACCACTGCTCAGAGCAAGTCCATTAAAGGAGGCTGCTGAGGAACTGGGCTGTTCAAATTCTGAATGGCCCCAGGGATACTGCCCACAACTTCTTTCTCCAGCATTTGACCAGCATCAGGGTGAAAAACTTCCCTTGTACCTAATGGGAATTTCCATCTTCTGCCTTGTGTGTTGCCTCCTGTCCCGGTGACCCTCTGAGAAGAGTGGCTCTGTCTTCTCTGCACCTTCCTGTTCAGTAGTTAAAACCAGAACAAATAGTACTCTGGGCTTATGCCACAGGGGTCTGTCTTGGTTCCGCCACATTGATGTCTTTGTGCAAATAGAGGCACCCAAAACGCAAGTGAAAGCTTACAGCTGCCATGGCCAAATACTGCTGCTTTCCCTGGATCTGCCAAGATCTTATCTGGTAAGGAGCTCTGAAAGCCTCTGCAAACCTACCCATTGATTTCCTTTAGTACATTAGCACACAGACTTTGTAATTTTCCAGGAAGAAGCTCTGGTTTGGGCAAAACTTTTGAGCCAGTCTCCAAGCCAGCAACTCTTCTGAATGCCTTTCTGGGATTGACAACCAGATTTCAAATCTAAATTGCTCGGGGTAATGTGACAGGCCCTTGGAAAGGGAGATGGGAATGAGTCTCTGCAAATCGCGTGGGACACGAAGCCACGGAGAGACCACTGCAGAAGACTGTGGTCATCGTGGCCCTTTGCTGGAAGGGCCTGATGATTATATTAGTTGATATGAGAGAGGGGAAAAGCCACTCTGTGCTTCTAAGGGTCGAATCAGACCCAGTGATGCAATCTATGCTCAGAGAAGAGTACAGCTTGTCTTTCTCAGACGCTCCTGATCATAGGTCCATGCCTTCTCTTATTCGAAGGGAAAGGTCCTGTTCTGTAATAAAATTTCCAGGTCTGCTTACAGTGGCCTGTGGTGTTACTTGGCATTATATAGCTATGGGATGAACTCTGGAAATTCCCTACTGCTCCTGTAGGTTTGTTCTCCACAAAAAAAGCAAAGTTAAATACATCTAATGATACAGGCTGGATTTTATGTCTCAGAGACGCTATTTATGTGGCTCTTCCAGAGTCATTAACAACCACTGACTTGTTTAACACATTAAAATATTTTGTGTAACTCATTACTGAAATACCTCAGTGCATTAAAAAGGCAGTGTTGGTTTCCTTTATGTTTGTGTCATGGTAGAGGCTGATTCTTTCATTTTATTTTTCATGTGTAACACTTAGTGCATTTTGTGCATAAACAAGAATAGGTTTTTGGGGCATGAAAAGTAGCTAAACTTCTATTGATGCAGTTTGAAGAAATTCTGTTAAGGCAGGAAATACTAAGTTGCTTAGAAATGTGAATCGAACCTCTGGAAATTCATAACCTCGTCAAATGCTTTTTGATGTGCCACATTATATTAAACCCTGAATTTATTCTGAAGGCCGGGTGAAAGGATGGAACATTTTTCTTTCATTTCAGCTCAAGCAAGACTTCTCTGTCATTGTATGGAACTCTTGCTGAGACTTTCAGTTTTGCTTTTTTGCTCTCCTAATTTTTTCCTGTTTTCTCAATGCAGGTTTTCCAGCTTGCTGCACATCTCGTTTACTGGGGAAAAGCAATTATTATTTATCCGCTGTGTGAAAACAATGTCTACATGCTTTCTCCAAACGCCAGCGTCTGCCTGTAAGTAGAAGGAAAATGAGTGACTGTAGCAAGAAGGCGGTGAGAAGTGCAGTTGTGTTTTCCTTCCCTGTCTTGCTGGATATAGGGTAGGATCTTTCTTCCTAGGGTGTTTGTGTGCGGTAGGAACGGACATCGGAGCAGATCAATATGCTTGTGCAGTGATGGGGGCCTTGGAAGCAATAGTTACCCCGTGAAGCTATTTTTGGTATTTTTAGTATGCTTGCTCACTGAATGTCCATGTCAGAAAGGCTGTTTGAGCCTGATGCAATATGGAAACATTTACAAACCAAACCACTTTATGATTAAGTTAAATCAGGGAGTGTTTCATCTGGCACACAGCATCACCTGAAATTAGTCAAAAGTATCAAGTCAGGGTAGTGTTGCTGTCACTATTGCATTGTTTCATGTGATGGTGGTTTATTTTTTCATATCCATATGCCTTCTTGCAGGCAGAAGGCAACGCAGCCATTCTGAGAGCAGGCAGCAGCAGCGCAGGGAAGATGTGGAGGCAGCAGAGTGGGTATTTTTGCTCTGCTAAAGATTGGCAACCCTTTCTCTGTTGGATTTTGAGATGTTTTTAGAGTCTGTGTTGGAACTCAGTTATAGGAAAATAGTTTTAAATCAAAACTTCTGTGATGGAAGTATAAAAATAGGGCTGGAAGGGACCTTGAGGTCATTCAGGAACAACTGTGCCTGTCATATAAGGCAGTGCTGTTCTTGAAGACTTTTGTAGATGGAAATCCTAAGACAGGCAGTTTTCCTAATATTTAACTTGACTCTCCCTTACTTCTGATCAGTCACATTGCGTGTCCTGCCAGCATAGGCAGGGAGAACAGTCGCATCCACAGCTGCACTTTGCATATTCAAAGATCGTGTGTATTTCCTGCCCATCCCTGTCTTCTCTGGACTGCCCAATCCCTGTTCCTTTGATCAGAGACTGCGCAGGTCTAGACTTCTTATAATTTTTATTTTTCTCCTTTGGATTCCCTCCACACCTTGAATAATGTGCTGGAGTTGAATGTAACGCCAAGATGAAAGTGCATGTGCTTCTTGCTTACTTTTGCAGGATGCAACATGCCATAAACTATCCTTACTATTTTTCTTGATCACAGAGAATATTTCATTTGGGAATTGGCACTTCTGCAATGCTTAAATGGATAAATATTATGCTGACCAGCAATATAAAACTGATTTCTGCCTTTCCCTCTTTTCTGTAGTTACTCGCCATTAGCAGATGCATTTGCTTGTCAGTTCCGGGGCCACAACCTGCCGTCGATGCTTTCCAAGTTCTCCCTCCCAGTGTCACTCTCAGAGTTCAAGAATCCACTCGCGCCGCCTGTTCAGGAGGTAAGATGGGGAGTGCACAGGAGCTGCTCCTTCTCCTGCTCACGAGAACAAGGAATGGTGTTGCTTTTGGAGTACCTACTCGGGAACCCGCTCTTGTGGGTTTAGAAGTTGCCAATTACTGGGTTTGCAATCATATGATTCGTTTTTTCATATGGTTCATACGGTTTTCATATGGTTCATGCCAAAAAGCTGCAAACAGGCTGCCCAAGGAGATCGTGGAGTCCCCTTCTCTGGAGTTTTTTAAGACTCACCTTGATGCCGTCCTGAGTGATGTGCTCTGGGCAATCCAGCTTTAGCAGAGGAGTTGGACTAGATGATCTCTAGAGGTCCCTTCCAACTCTGACAGTTCCGTGATTCCGTGATGTTCAAGGTGAAGCTGTGCAGATGCTCTGTGCTAGCAAAGCACAGGCCTAAAAGAAAAACCAGAATGTTTCTTTTCCTGGAGTGATAGAGTAGGGAAAACTGAAACTTCATTTGGTCTGTTGAAAACTCATAAATTAGCATGGCTCAGTGCAAGTTTGTGGATTCCTCGCAATCATATTTAATTTTATTATATTCCATCTGCTTTAAGTTCACAATCTAGTTTTAAGAGCAAACTGTCTATTCACTTAGCTTTGGATTTGAAACTGGAATTGTTTAAAGGCTGTTAGAGGAAGTCAACTCGGCATGTAGTCAACACAAGTCCCTGTGTTCCAGCGTTAGCATTCTAATGTTCAGATGTGGGGTAATAATATACAGATTTGGGATTTGTGTGCTCCTGTTTTTCTTAGACATAGATCATTGCTTGCGGCATTTCTGGGAACTGGTGAAATGCAGGAAAGAGCTCAGTAACGTGAGGTCTCCTGGCTGACACTGCTCTGTCCCCAGATGAAGAAGCTTGGAGCTCTAGGCACGGCTCGTTGTGGCGAAGGGAGCACGGGCAGATTTCTCCAGCTGGTTTCTTGCCGTGTTGTTTGCTAGCCTTCATACTTGGGTGACTTGCTGGCTGTATGAAATGAGCTGCTGTTGATATATCTGGCAGATTAACATCAATTGCGCATACAGGCACAATTGTGAGAGAAGAATTTGTTGTAATTACAGGTTGGCAGAAATTATGATCAGAGATAAAGATAACTAATGATGTTGCATCTAATTCCAATAGTATGTACTGGTCAGCTGCCACCTTGGGAGGCAGGGGAGGAGCAGGCACTACCATTTTGTTAGTTCTTCATTGCAGTTACAGACTACTGTGTCCTGAAAACTGAAGCTGAATTAATATCATTACTTTTATTCTAGCTGCACTAGCTTCAGGAGGCAGTCTTATTCTTATACTCCTTTTAAAATTAATTCCTTGCCTTAATACTTCTCCATTAATACTTCCGACTGTTCTCAGACATCCTACTACTTCTGTTTAAAATACCAAATACAGCCTGCCACTTAGTGCTGCAATTATGCCTTGAAACCCCAGTGCTCAATCAGTGTTTGCCAGAGCTGTTGGGGTGCTAAAATGGCTCTTTCATAGTGTGTGTCTTCTCTCTGGGGCTCTCCTGTCCGTGGCAGGGTCTGAAGGTGAACAGCACAGCTTGTTTTCATCCTCCTTCCAGCGGGTGGGGAAGGATGAAGGACAATCCTGTGCAAAGCTACGGAAGGGCCTTCCACAGTCTGAATAGGGGAGCTGAGAACTGGGGTTGCAGAAGACTCATTGGCAAGACACATGGCTGATGGTGGGTCAGACACCACCCACTGGTGGGGCTGCTGGCAGTCATGGCGAGCTTCCTTCTGATAAAGCTAAATGAGACGGTTCTGGGAGGGGTTTACATTAGAGGCAGTTTTCAGATGTTTTCATATCAATACATTAATGTAGGAAAAGTAGTTTCTTCTACTCTGATTTCCCTATGTCGAACTCTTTGTGTTATTGTTTTGTTTGGAACTAGCCTTTTAATAGAGATGAATCCAATCCCTATCCTGAGGTGGTCAGGCTCCAGTTGTAATTAACAGAGATCTAGTCGATAGAGCAATTAATCTGATGAAATGTGGGTGGGTTTTTGTTCCGCTGTGCAGCGATAAAAGATGCTGTACTGTGAACTGTAAATATTGTCAAATTGTATTTGCTTTGCCCTTGAAAAAAATTTACAAGTTGGGACCTCTCACTGTAATTTTATTCTTTGTGTACTCAGGAGGGGAGTAGGGCTGCTTGTTTTTTTAACTTTGAAGATTTTCACTAGTGGTGTGTTATCTTGTGCTTTTCATCGTGCGGACTGTATGTCTCTGTATTTCTGAAGGTCATCTGTGCTGGAAGGTCAGGGCTGTGGGAAGGGCTGTATTTTCTGCAGAGGCTGTTACAGTCTCATGGCATCCATCCCGTTTGATTCTTGTCTTAAGCATGGGATTGTCTTCCTCCTTTTGGCCCCTGCTTCTGGATGGGTAGAGCATACGGAAGGCATTAATAAAGTCCACGATACAACATAGGAAAACTGTTAAAGGGCCCTTCCTCCTGTTTTTATACCAGGTCGTGCTGCCTGGTTTGAAAGAGGATGAAGGTATTTTTGTTCGATTCCTGTTAGATGGGTGGAGTCTCTCCATTCCTTTGGGGAGGTGAAAACACTGTGACACTGGCATTTTTATACTTGGGGTGCTGTGGTGTTTTTTGGCTGGTATGAGGTACAAACAACCTGAAATACCCTGAACAAGGACAAGACTGCCTTGACAGATGGAGTGTGTGTCGACTTTCTGGTTTTGGTGTCTGTCCTTCAGGTAGGTGGGAGATGCCCAGTGTGAGGTGTGTGTTGGTGCTGCCACAGCTCTCAGCCTACCCTATGCCAGAGGAAGGATTTTTTCTTGAGCCCATCTTCTTGATCTTGTTTCTTGCCTGCAATGACAAGCAGTGTATTGCACTTGAACTCTCTGGTTGCTGTATATCTATCCGTGGTCTTGTGCTAATAATTTGAAAAGGTTTTGGTATTGGTGTAGTGATTTCTATGCCAGCTTCCCTTTCTCTGTGTTTAACCTGCCTTGCTTGGATTGCAATGTTGCAGCAGCCTGAGGATGAGCCCACACCCACAGCTCAGATGATCTAACGATATCTCAGTGCTGCTGAGAGGAGGCCTTGTTTTCCTTCCCACTCTCAGGTGTGTGCACACACGCCTCCCTCCTTTCCCTCTTCCCTTTACACTAGAGCTGGCTCCTGTCCCACTCGACTTTATTCTCTTGTTTCCACCACACTAGTTTTCTGCTGGCTTGGCAGGTGGGAATTGCTCAGGGGGNTTTACACTAGAGCTGGCTCCTGTCCCACTCGACTTTATTCTCTTGTTTCCACCACACTAGTTTTCTGCTGGCTTGGCAGGTGGGAATTGCTCAGGGGGAAAACCAGCAGGTTCCAGTGCTGGCACAGAATGGGGGAGGCGATTCTGCAGCGGGGGATGTGGGCGAGGAAAGCAGAAGTGACTTTCCCCTTTTCACCGTGGCGAGTTGTCCGTTGGCTCCCCTGTGCTGTGCAGCATCACCTGGACTTGCCACAATCCAGTGCAGCCTGGGACTGTCCTGAACACCACCCAGTTCAGCTCATGCTGCTGGTGCTGGATCCCATCAGGGTGCGGCCGTGGGGTGAGGAGATCTGGTGAGCTGGTACAAGAGGGAAACTCATCTTCCCTTTTAGTGTTTTACTGGAAAGGAAAGAATTTGCATCTCCTCTATCTCACCCCCAAAGATGATGTCCTTCCTTCTGCTGCCTGTAGTTATTTGTTCCTGTCCCTGTCCTCTCCTCTTGCTTGTGTGGCACAGCCTTGATGTGACCACAGAGCAGAGCAGAGGGGAGCTCTGGTGGGGTTCAGTGTGGTGCACACCCCTTCATAACCTCCTGTGAATGCACAGAAATTCTTGGTGACCTAAAACCTTTAGCTCAGCACGCGTTCATTGACAGCCTGTGTGCACTGGGGACATACTGGATTTGATGTGCTTTTCAGTGCAAGGCTTTCCTTGTACATTATCAAAGTTTCTTCACTCGGCTACTCTACGCTAGGTTTCTTTGCAAACCAAGAGATGGGGATAATGCTTGTGGCTTCCCCTTCTCTGTGCATTATGGCCTCAGCTACTTCATCTGTTTCAGAAGGAGGTATAACATCTCCCTACCCTGCCTCGGGGAACAAATCTGGACCAGCAGGGGGGATCTTTCCACCCATAAGGTAGGAGGAGTGTACCTATGGAATTAGACATCTCATTTCCTCTCTGCATCCCCTTCACTACAGTATAGCCCTTTATCATAATGCACATTGTTATTATTATTGTAGTTATCTAATTCTCCCTCGACGGGGCTAGAATAACTTTGGAAAAAAACAGATGGGAAAGTATGACAGCTGCAGCTGAACAAAATACGTTTAGTTTTTCACTTTTGTTTTAATAAGCCTGGCCATCCTGTTGGGAGCAAGAGCACTGGTAGATGAGGGCTCTGCCTTACGCATCCGGGAAACGTGCCGTGCTTTGTGTAAGAGCTCGGTGGAAAACGAGCGTGTGTGTCAGGGGATGGGGTGGGAGGAGAGCTGCAGGCAAATCCTCAACAGGCAGTTGTGTCTTCTGCGAGACTCTTCTGCTGGGCATCTGGAAGGCATTAAGAGTTACGGGAGCTTTTGTTGGCAGAGGTATGGATGTAGTATTAAGGCACATTTATATGCAGTTGGACTAGGTATAAAATCAAGGTTTCGGTGTGGCATGTTAAAAAAATATGGCTTTCTAGGCCTAAACAGAGGGAATGGTTGAGTGCTCTCAGCAAAGTGAGAATTCAAAGCTGTTACATGATGATTAAAACAGCAATATTAGACAATAAATGTTTTGTCCTACATTAACAGGGGTCTTTGTTTTCTGTAAAATAGGGAGAAGTTTTAACAGCTTAGCTTCATTTCATAAAACAGTGTGGTTTGAATGATAAAGAAACTTAATGTATTTCAGCAAACATCCATTTCCCCGGCAGCTTTGGAGGTGCTGTCCTGCTGAGCCAAGGCAGCGCTTAGTTCTCAGGTCAGTCCTTGAAGTATCCACATGTCAAATAACTAGTTAGTCCAGACTGGAGAAAAGGGGCTTGTATACTTGGGTAGGCCAAACAAGCTGTGTTTCAACTCGGAGGGTATCCTCATGTAGTGAGAAACAAGCCAGGATTGAGTGCTTCTGGGTTGCTCTTTTCCCTTCACTTTCCTGACTCTGTTGCTAGTCCCCAGCAATCTTGACGGTTTCCATAGCTTTTAGGCCCAGGAAAGAAAAAGCCTTAAAGAATCCTTGCAGGAAATGCACTTTATTTAACGTGTTACTCAAGAGTTTTACAAACGCTCCCTTTGATTCCCAGAGGGATGAGAATAATGAATGCTGGATCTTGTCCCTCCAAGACTAGGGGCTGAGCTTTCCTCTGCCTGTCCCAGATGGGCTGACGTGTAGTGCCCATGTTTTCATGTCTTCTCTGCTTTTGTCAATAAGCACAAAGCAATGCATTGTTACCAGCGCCTTCCGTGCCGCCTGGCGTGACAACATGCTCGAGCTTCACCCCGCTGCGCTGCGAGATGGGCAGAGAAAGGGGACGGCTGCGGGCGGATCCGTGCCAGCGGGAGCGGTCCAGATCCTGTGGCAGACAGGACCCCTCTGGAAAGAGGCAGCATGGGGAGATGGGAAGGATTAAAGGAATATGGATGAAATTTAAAGTTGATTGTTAGTTAAATTCAGCAGCGAAAAATGTTTCCTTTTATATTTCTGTCACGGTCCTGGTGTTTCAGCCAAAAAAGGCTTGGCTGTGGCTTCCTACAGTGCCAGATGATGTCTGAGTGATGGAGGCAGTCCGGAGCCTTCCCTGGAAAGCTGCTCAGCCCTTTTTGGATTCAGCAAGGAGCCCAGCTAATCAAGTAGGCTGAGACCAAGCACCAAGATAACCCTGTATCTCTGAGGGAGGAAGAGTGTTTCCAACAGCCAGAGCAACGTGGATGGTGCCAGGAAGACTTTTCTCCTGCAGATCTGTCTGGAAGCTCCATCAAGGGGAGCAGATGGAGAATGGATGTAAATTCAGTGTTCGTGTCCAGAGACAAGCAGCAAAACATAATAGCAAAGCTTCTGCTAGACAGAATCTGTGAAAACACTTGCTGCTTTTAGTAAGAAATAGGTTTAAACCTGGAAAAGGTATTATGTGTGGGCAGGACAAAGTGGAAATGGTGGTGTGAAGCACGTTTGCAGTGATGGCACAAAGTGTGCCACTTCGGGTACAGTGCAGGACGCTGCATCGCTTGGGCTTTTTTATAGGACTAGATTTTCAGAAGTACCAAATTCCCACTGGAGTCTAGCTTATAGTTAACCATTCTCTCTCATCTAGGGATGATCGTTCAGGCCCACTTCAATAAGGAAGAACAGTTTTCTCTAGTTTTCAAGTTAGTCCCAGCTCTCCTGCTTGTGGCACAAAGGCATTTGGCCATCGTTGTGCAACGTCACCCTTGCGAAGCGCCGCGGTAACACCGCTTTCGCCTGGCTGCTTCTTCCACTGAGCCAGGGCTGCTGGCTCAGGGGCAGCTTTCTAGATATTTGCACAAGAGTGTAGAGGTGAAGGTGTGTATCTGGAATTAGAGAGAGTTGGATAAGACTTTCCACGCACACGGAGCTGTAACGGAAGCAACCAGTTGGTTTTGTAATTCATGGAACCACCGAAGTGACCAGTGGAGGCTGGTCTAGGTCAGGTCCCACCCGGCAGGTTCTGCAGGGCTGGCAGAGCCTGTCTTACTGCCTCCTTGGATTTTTCCAGGCTTACTTTGTGCTGTGAAGAGTGCAGACCTCTTTCATTTGATGTGAAACCAGCTAATCAGACACTGCTGCCTGCCAGCAGGTTGGAAATTTAAGTAAAATATATGAGACATCTCATCTTTCCATCCAGGCCTGCATCTGGAAGGAAGGTTTTTAGCAACGTAATCATCGGAGTAAGCCGCTTCCCTCTTCCAGGCTGATTTCAGATGTGAGCAAAACACTATGCATTTGGTATCTTCTGCCAACCTTCCTCTTCTGTAGATTTTTTATTAAACATATAAAATGAATTATGGCTTTTCCAAAAAGGATATGTTTGAAGGCGATCCCAGATAATATGTTTTAAGATTAAAATCCGTTCAGCCCCAAAAAGCGGTAATCCCTGAAAAGACAGGGTGTGGCTCTGTCTGCAAACAGAAGATGTTTCTCTTGTGATTTGATAGCAGAGGAGGAACTGAAAATTATAAGATTTATGGAAAAAGGAAAATTATGTGGGCTGATGAACTTCGATTCGGGGCTTTTATTGAGATTTGGCCCGTTATCCTGATGATTAATCCAGCAGAGCAAGCTTCCTTCTCGGAGTCTGAGCTCATTCTGCAAGTGTTTCTCTCACCAAAACAGTGTTGGTTGCTATGAAATCCCCAAACAGCTTTTGTCAGTGAATCAGTGTGTTCAGAGCTGTTGGCTATGGGAAGGGTTGCCTACAGTGATATGAAAAGGCTTTTTGTGCAGAAATTCAGACGTGATGATGCATTTTGAATACTCCTCCAGAACTCCTGTAAGTAGGCCACGCCAAGAACCTCCAAGTGCTGGTCCCTTGCTCTGTCCCCTGCTTCCAGCACCGCGCTGGGGACATTGTGCAGGTCTTTAGCTGCTGTAACACAAAGGGGTTTTGCCTTTTTGTTTACTATCGGTGTCATCTCTCAGCCCTTCTGAAAATCGTGCTTGTGCACACCCTGAAAACTTGCGTGTCTTTATAAGCTTGGCCCATCCTGTTATTCCAGAGGGATGGTGAGCAAATGGGGGGTATTAAGCCTTTGGGTTGAGAGGGGACCCCTTGGCAGTCGCAGGCTGCTGTCTCTTGCTGAGGTTTCTGCTGCTGCTAGTGCTGTTTCTGCATCACAGAATGCCCTGGTAGGGCTCGATCTCCAGAGTCTTTGCAGCAATTTCCCATCTGACAGCAAACTGCTCCTACTTCTGGTACCTCTCTTGGTGCTTCAGCTCTGCCCTGTCACCCTGCCATCTCCCTGGCTTTCTAGAGGAACCCAAACTTTATTCTAACTACTCTGGGATTAACCCTTAAGTGATTAGTGATTGTCATAGAATCACAGAATGGTTTGGGTTGGAAGGGACCTTAAAGACCACCCAGTTCCAAACCCCCCTGCCCTGGGCAGGGATACCTTGCACCAGACCAGGTTACTCCAAGCCCCGTCCAACCTGGCCTTGAAGCCCTTCAGGGATGGGGCAGCCACAGCTTCTCTGGGCAACCTGGGCCAGGGTCTCATCACCCTCAGAGTGAAAAATTTCTTCTAGTATCTAATATAAATCTCCCCTCTTTCAGTTTAAAACGGTTACCCCTCGTCCTATTGCTCCACTCTGATAAAAAGTCCCTCCCCATCTCTCCTGTAGGGCCCTTTTAGGTATTGGAAGGCTGCTATAAGGTCTCCCCAGGAGGGTCTTGTTTAGAAACCAGCAAACTGGTCTCGGGGCTCACGCTGTTGGGCCCATGGACATCAGGGCCTGCATCTGCCTGACTCATTTCCCATGTCTGGTCTCTCAGAAAGAAGACCATCCCATCATCTTAGCACCTACTAAGCTTGTTTTGTTAAAGGAGGACCAAACAGCTCTGGGTGGGGTGGTATGGCCAGATTTGGTGGTGAGGGCATTCGGCTGCTGGGCTGGAACAGAGCAGCCATGGCAAGGGGCAGGGCTGGTGCCTTTGAAGACTCTGTGTTGGTCAGTGTTGCATAAAGACATGTTGGTCATTAAAGGTTTCATTACAGCTTAAGCATCCGCAAAGGCTCTGGGTGTGATGAACATGTGTGCCTGGTGGCCTTTCTGTGATTGGAGAAGAGAGAAAAATGGTGTGTGGGGTGGAAAGCGTTTCTCCTTGTGACTTCCTACTCACAAAGCTCAACCTTTGTGCATAGTTTTCCTCTCTATTTTATTTCATGGGTGTTTAATACATCCTTTCTCACTCTGCAGACTCAGCTCATTCAAATGGTGATATGGATGCTCCAACACCGGCTTCTTATTCAGCTTCACACTTACGTCTGTCTGATGGTGCCACCAAACGAGGAGGATTTCCGAGCCCAAGATGAAGACATGCCCTTTACTGCCAGAGTCGGAGGCCGAAGTTTAAGCACCCCCAATGCTCTCAGCTTTGGTTCACCAAGTACGAGCCCGTTTTTCTCTGCCATCCAGCCAGCCACCCACTTCTAGAGCTTCCCTTAGCAATGCCCAGAGTAATCAGGCTTTGGTCACAAGATAACTTGTCTTTGATGGAGGACTTGCTAGTTACTTCTTAAACTTACAGCTGGGTATTGGTGAAAGTCTTAAGGGCTAATTTTTAAACCTTAAATTCTTGTTTTTAAAAACAAGTTATTCTTTGTAATTTTCCAGGTTCTCATTTGGTGATGTAAAATATTTTTATCAGAGGTACTTCTATTTCTTTCAAAGTAACTTTCTACTTCTGAAGTAACTGCCATATTCCTCTGGCTGCACCGCTGTCACTGCATGAAATTTGGTTTTCAGGAAAGAAAATTGTGAGAATTTGTTTCATTGGTTTCTGTGGGCTGTAAAGCCACCTAAAGAGATGCTGTCATTCTTACAAATGTGTGATTTCTGGTTGTCTCCTGATTTCTTTAATCTCCTCAGTGCTATTCTTCAGGGTGATTCCAGGAAAGCATTTTTTCAAGAGTGTAAATTTAGATACAATTCTGAAATCCCCAAACTTTCCTGTGCTGATACGAGCAGCATTCTCAGGACGCCACTGAGGTTGGATATCGGGAGAGATTCTCTGTGCAACTTTCAGCTTTACAGAAGTCATGAATTAGGGCAGAAATCTTGGAATGTGAGTCAGATAAGTCTGTGATCTGCTTATTCTGGCTCACTCACAAGAGGATATTGCTTCTTGGCCTGCCTTTCTGCTTGCTCCCACCTTCTGTGCTGTTAGGCTTTTCATGTTACCACTTCACGGTATTCCAGCAGAGCTGGCTGGGAATTTTCTTTTCAGATGTTTTTTATGGACTGTTTATGGTCTCCAGAAGTACAATTTTCCACATAAATTGATGACTTTGTTGAAACGTTCGACTTTCCCATTGAGAAAATTGCTGTGTTGCCATATGACTAATTGCAGATCCATGTTGCATTTCAAGAGGCACCTTATTTGCTCTACAAATCCGAAGGGATTATTTGGAAAGACTGTATAGAAACAGCCTGACTTGGTAATCTTTGCATCATTATGCTGAGGTATATCAAAAATGTTGTGTCTCTTTCTGTTTTCCCCTGATAGCTAGTAGTGACGACATGACTCTTACAAGCCCTAGCATGGATAATTCCAGTGCTGAGTTGATACCTGGTGGGGACTCACCCCTAAATAAAAGGATGACAGAGAATCTTCTAGCAAGCTTGTTGGAACACGAGCGGGAAGCTATCCTTAATGTGCCTGCTGCCCAAAATCCAGAAGATCTTCGCATGTTTGCAAGGTAGGAAATGAGGAGTGCGGAATGTAATCTTTTTGTTCTTCTTCTTGCTGTTTTGTTGAAGGATTGGTGTGGAAATCCTGTTAGTTTGGGATTTTGGAGGATAAATTCTTTTGGGTTTCTTCCCCTTACACCTATTTCATCTGTGCACATCAGTTTTTAACAAAAACTAATATAGGTGTCACAAGAAGAGCTGTTAACAAAGAGTCCTGGATGTGTGAAGGAGCATTAGGGAGTGTGGCTGGACAACGCAGACTTTGCTGTTTGTCTGCCAGTTTCCCAGAGTCCACACACGGGACACATAAAACTGTGTAGTCTGAAAAAAAACTCCTAAGCATGCAAAGACAAGCCTCAGTCATGCTGGTGCTGTCACTTTGTGTCCATTTACATTTCCAAGCCAGCTATCCTTTATTTTAAGGTTTGTAAACCCCATGCAAATAGGAAACAGAAGAAGAGCAGCAGACACAAAGCCAGCCTGAATACTTCTACAGACTGGACTAAAAAAGGTTTCCAGGTCTGTTTTGCAGAGATGAGCTGCTCATTTGGTTGGGTTAGTTAGGTTAAAGCCATTAGGATGTGTGATGAGTAGCACCCAGTTTTGTTGTTACAAATTTTAACGCAACAAAATATGCAAGATGTGGTTGTGCACATGGTAAAAAGCCGAATGACTTCCGAACCAGCCATCTGGGAAAAAGGGGTGGGGGGGAAATACTTTTTCTTCTTAAGCATTTCAAAACACAGTGGCATCACTGGAATGCAACTTTCACTGGTTTTCATACTTGTGGAGCAGAAAACCACCCGAGGCAAGTATTGCAGCTTTTGCTATACTTCCCACGTGCAGTAGGTAATCCCCTGGAAACTCGGTTCTTGCCGAGTTGCCTACAACTGTGATAGCAAGAAAATACTTTCCTTCTCTGCGGCAAAGTTTGCAGGTGCTTTCACAGACCTCTCCCAGGCTTGTGGGGAGTCACTGCTACCTCAATTACTCATCTCCATCTTCTCTAAACTGTTCAGAGGATATTCTCTGATTGAGACGCAAGACTTTGGTCATTTGAGAACTTCGACATGTTTTTTTTTTCCTCATTACCAGATAAGTCATTACAAAACCAGTGAGAAAGGAAAGTAAAACCAGTATCATAGTTGGTGATATCTTCAGACAGAATTTGTGGGGGAGGCTTTGGACCAGTTTTGTGTCAATGCAGATTCTCAGTCATCCTGAGGAGAGAAAAGGATTTCGTGATTGCTTCTCTATCTGGTTAAAACAGCCATTTGAAAGCTTCGGAATTGCAGATGCAAAAAATTACTTTGATTTCTTCCTAAAATGAGCTGCCGTAAGCAGGCAGCTGTCTTAATGTTTATTTAGCAGTTTGCTTGTGCATAAGGTTCTTCTGCAGATGCCTGGGGTGGCTTTGCTTGGTCTGAATTTCCACTCTGCCATAGATTGAACTGACGACTGCAGAGCTTACTCTTGCTCAACAGCAAGAAAGAGAGAAGATCTGATAAATCAGTGGGTCCTATGGGCAGGATGCTGGAGTGTACAGATAGAAATGTTGATGCCAGACACTCTTGGTTAGTGGTGGTTTTACGAGACACCATAATTTGGAGACTGTGGGTGTATTTTCTCTCTTTTTGTGCCATAAACAATCAGGGACAAGTGTCTGTGTAAACCTGTTGCTCTTAATGAAAGTGCAAACAATTGTGGGGAAGCCACAGCAGTGAATGAGCTGATCTCCCCCATTTCCCTAAGACAGGTCACAGCATCATCTCTTCTTTTTCACTTCATTTTGAGGAGGAGCAGCCTAATGAGGGCTGTGCCGTGGCAAACGGCTCTGCTTTATCAGCAGCCTCCCAGGACAAACTCCTGCTATAACTGCATCGTTAGTGCACTAAATATACTGCCACTGCCCTTCACGTGTAGTTTTGTGTGCACAAAAAGGGATGGGCTATTTTCAGCAGAGCAATAAAGTTCAGCCCGATGCATTTTCTTGTGTCTGTGCCTCTGAAGGCCTGTTATTCGTTAAACAGATGGCAGGAAGAGCTTGTGCCTGTCCATTGCTATGCACAGCTGGTATTTGCAAGGCAGAAACCTTGAGGGGGAAATAAGGAATACTGAAGCTTGGCTCCAGCATTGGCTGCATTAACCCTCGGAACCTTAGATGAAAATTGAAATCCAAGTTCTTTCCTCAGGTGCTGTCAGAGGAGGGATGGCATGTCCTTCCAGAAGTACAGTTAAGGAGACAAGCCTTTTTTGAGCTAGATCTTCAGTAATGTACACAAAGTGTTCCTCACTGCACATTAAGCAGTGCTTTTAAAGACAGTCTGAGGCTTCACTGATGGCTTCTCTCCCAAGCCATGGGTGCGGCGTCACGTTCAGGACTTTTTTTTTCTTGCTCTTAGATTGGGAGATGGAGGTCCACTACTCCACAGAGGAACGCTTATTGGTGCCACTGAGCTGTGGACAGTTCTGCTCCATTTCCAAGCAGTGCTGGTGGAAGGGGTATCTCCTTGGCCAGAAATAAGCTCATTTCATTTGAATGACTAGTCTGAGATAATCCATTTATTTTTTAGCGTTTAAGAACACTACACTGCTGTTAGAGGGGCAGCTCTTGTAGCCTGAAGAGGGGAGAAGCAGTGATGAGCAATAGAAAGCAATAATTCCATTGCCACATCTGGATCCAGAAGTGCACATCTGTCAACAGGCATATCTGTGCAGCTTCAAAGGGACTCAAAGGCAGTGCCATCTTATGTCTCCTTTGGATCCTATAAATGTTCACTGCTCAGAAAGGTGAAGGTAGTGCCCATCTTCACCGTAGCTGAGCCTCAGGTTAGATTCTAGTTGGACTTTTGGGAAAACTCCTTCCCCAGGAGGGTGGTGCAGCACCAGAGAGATTACCCAGGCGTGTGGGGGGATCTCCAGCCTTGGAGGGTTTCAGAGCTTGGCTGGAAAAAGCTCCAGCATTGGCAGTGGTCCTGCTGGAGCAGGATGCTGGACTAGACTTTGGAGGTGTCTTCCAGCCGGCATTTTTGTGATATTCTTTAATATCCTCTCTAGCTTTTATTGGAGTGGAAAGTATTTCATATTGACCAGTTACAAATCCAGACTCTTTTTGAATATAAGATGGATTTATTTATTGGAAAGCTCCTGCTCAGTGTATGTTGCTATTGAAGGCGAGGTTGTAATCATCTGCGCAGAAGACAGCTGTGCCAGGAGATGAGAGCATGGGCAATCACAGTGAGCAGCCTTATGGAAGGCAGAGAATATGTAGCTTTTAAAATCCTCTTCAAAATGGCTTTTTGAACAGTAATACAAGTTACAAGGTACAAAAATTACTGTTAATACCTCAGGGAACGGGCTGGCTTTGACATATGCACAAACCTACACTGTCCCTGCTAATGGCCACTTCTCAGTGCACACTGGTTGCCATCAGCGCAGGAGAGGAAACTAATTAGCCTGATTTAAATACCCGGTGGGAGATGCTGCAAAAGGGAAATGCACATCCCAGATAGAGGAAAGGTAAATACAACGGGAGCTTGTCCGTCTGCAGGTCCAGAGACAGAGCAAGTATCTTCTACATAATGGTGCCAGCCTGAGAGCTGGCAGGTGAACATCAAAGCAGAAGGGGGTTTGCAGTGTGCTGGAGGCTGCCCCACATCCCTGCCTGCTGGCATGGGGCAGGGAGGTTCCCTGCTCTGAGCTTAAGTTTGGGGAACGAGATGGGGGTGACAGGAGGGACATGGCAAATTGGAGAGCAGAGAAACACAAACGGCAGGGGACTGGAGGTAAATCCTACTCTGCGCAGAGCGAGGGTGTGATGGAGGGAGAATTCTTGCACAGTGACTCCTCTCCAGTCACCCACGAAGGGCAGTGGGGGACAGGAGGGCCCAGCCTGAGCAGCAGAAGGCAGCCAGGCGAGCGCCAGGCCTTCAGGGAAAGCATGGGAGGCCCCATCCTGCTCTCATGCAAAACCAGGCAGGAACGCTCCGAGGGATATTTGGTGTCTTTCGAGGGCTGTTCCCGCAGGAAGACTGTATGAATGAACTGGAAAACAGATCTTGTCAGCTCCACTCGTTTTTACTGTCAGTTGGCAGGAAGCACCAGGCCGGTATATTCCTAAACTGCAGACGGGGATGGAAACAGGAGCGAAAGCTGCTGAAGCGCGGAGGAGAGCGTGATGTGGAACACACGCAGACACGCATCTGTCTGCGTAGCTGGGGAAGTGACTCCGGCGTACACGTCTGGGCCTTGAGGGGTAGGAGTGTTTGAGTGACATGTGCAGGACGGTTCCTGTGTTTGGGAGGTTGTTATGACAATTAGGAGATGGAGCAGCAAACTCTGGAGGGCTGGCTTGGCTCTACGGCTCCGAATGGTCCCTGAGGAGCAGGTCCTCAGCCATCAGAGACTTGCTGCAGGGGTTTGTCTCGGATCATGTCTTGGCCATGATTGACTGTGCAGGGCTGAGATCTGCTGGCTGTAGAATGTCGGTGGCCAGCAACGGAGTATCTCTGCTGTCTCTAAAGAGAACTGGGAATTGAAGAAGCCAGTGTGGTTTTAGCTTAGACTTCAGGGTTTGGGGGCTCTTTGGGGGTTTTATAACTCCCAGAGCTGCTCTGTGGTGCCCGTCATCAACATTTCCATCTCTAGTGTGACTGCGCCACCCACCCCAAGCTAACTCAACCTCAAGAGTGCATGACCTGGAGTTACCAAGCCCCTTGGGCTGCTGTGAGGGAAAATACCTTCTTAATTCTAAAATTGAGTGAGGTACCCAGGCTTGCACTGCAGAGCTGTGACAAAGGGCAGTGTAGACCCCGCTAAGAGGGGGCAGAAGTAAATCTGCCACAAGGCTCATTGGCACTTGTGGTTCCTTGCTTTCTCGAGTTAAAACTATGTTGAAAATGGACAATGTCAGGAAATGTACCCCGCTAGGAAACCTTTTGATACAAGGAGAACCTTCGGAGAGAGTCCCCTGCTTTTCCAGGGGATTTCTGCACTAGGCATGCCTAAGGTAAGAACCAATTTATTTCACTTTCCACGTAAATGAGGGATGCAACCCCAACGCCTTCTGATGTGCGTCCCATGGGAGAGGAAACCTTGAGGGTGGCAGTGGCAGTTCTTGCTGTGTGCATCTGCTTTTTGGCCCACGTGCCTCCCTTGCTCTCCTTCCCTGCAGGCTGCTGCACTACTTCCGAGGCCGACACCACTTGGAGGAGATCATGTACAACGAGAACATGCGTCGCTCCCAGCTGCTGATGCTGTTTGACAAATTCCGCAGCGTGCTGGTGGTCACCAGCCACGAGGACCCCGTGATTTCAGTTTTTCAGTCCCTCCTAAAATGACTCTGTTGGCAAAGGAAAGGAAACTCCGGATACTGACAGTCTAAAAACTAAAGGAGGTGAATTCATTCCCATCTGCTCGCCATGAGGATGGTCTGTGTGAGGGCTCTGGGGCCTGCTGCAGGATGGTGTGCACTTTGCTCTGCTTGGATTCCTCCCACGCCACCTTCACAGCCCTTGCCTGACCCTCCTCCCTACCCAGGGCTTGTGGGAGAGGACCAGGATGACGTCCACTGCAGTGTTGCCCACAGAGCTTCACCCTTGGGTAGATGCAGCTGCATGTGAAGTGCTTTCTCTGCTCTCCAACACCATGACTGGTGAGTTCTTCAGCCGCGAGCACCGCTGGGGAGCAGCCTGGCCCCACAGACTCTGCTCCAGGGCAGAGAGGAGCTGACCTGGATTTTAGGATAACGCCGCCGGGCGCTGAGGAATTCTGTTTGATCACCGTTACCTGGCAGCAGTGAGGACAAGTAAATGGTGTCATGAATGAGAATGACTCGCTTGCTGTGTTACAGCTTATTATTTCCTCTGCCCAGTATCCTTACTACTTTGTACCTCCTGGGGCAGGGCTGTCACCAAGCAGCTGCTGTTTGTGGGTTAGCAGGGTTTCCAGTTTTTGACTAGGGGAGGTGGAGCTTTGTTGTTGAGCAGGTCTGAAGTTGGCTGGCCAAGCTGCAAGAGCATGGAGATGCAGTTCCACGCAGCCAGAGGCTGGTGCTGAGAGCACTCAGGTTTGTCCCCCAGGACATGTTTTATTCCTCCAGTCCCTTCACTGGGGCTGCCAGGAACCAGACTGGGAACCTGGCCTGGGTTAAAGCTGTCCAGCTAAAAAACAAGACAGGGGTCTGCAGATGGCTGTGTGTCCTGATCTGGGTCAGGACTTCTCAGCCATGCCAGGGCTAGAGCAAGAGGGGACAGCCCCATTTCTGAGGACAGCAGGAGCTTGTCCCTGCGTGAGGCCAGTCCTCCACAGCTGTGTACCCGGGGAAGGGGGGACACACACCCCCTTACCTCCATGCTGGTGGCTTCTAGGGGTGTGTGTTGTTAAAAGACTCGTCAGGCTCCTCCTTAAGACTTTCCCTTACACCACAGAGACAAGCTGGAGTTCTTCCCGGAGCTGCAGGCTCTCACGGAGCCCACACAAACTGGGTGAAACCATGAGCTTTATGTTTCTTATCTGCCACCAGTAAGGCCCTCAGGGCACCAGATACCAGGTGACAGCTACTTCCTCCCTCCCTCAAGTTGTCCCCCACAGCTGCAAGCAGGGATGTTGTAGAAGAGCTAAAGCAAGGCCTGACCTAAAAATCAGCTCAATGTTGCTGTAGGGCCCCAGCCCCAACCAGTAACTGCGCCTCAAGGTGAGCTACTATCATTGTAACAAAGGCTGTTCAGAAGGGAGCAAACATGGCTTTTTTCATGTGATGGGGTCAAGGGTTTTGATGAACTTGAGCTTTTTTTCTTGCATGTGAATCCTAAGGGTTGGGGGGAGAGGGGAGGGCTGTGTGTCGCTGTCACCCTTCAAACTGCCAGCGTGGCTGCTGTTCTGCAGGTTCTGCCCTAAATCCTAGAGGTTTTTTTTTTCCCCTGTACCTCGTGGCAGGCTGCAGCATCACAGAAATCTCAGCATTAATTCTTTCTCTGTGTTGGGGTTCACACACTGATAAGTTTTGAACTGGTCTCAAAAGCAGCTGGGAAAACTAACAAAAAGCATTCTTGTTCTCCAAGCTGGATGTTATAGACTGGTTTAGGTTGGAAGGGGGCTCTGGAGGTCTTTTGTCCCAACCTTTGCTCAAAGAAAATGCGTTAGACCAGGTCACTCACGAGCTTGTCCCGTGGAGG
>JAHREE010150475.1:51921-67614 GCA_033628505.1 Tringa tobata
GACATTCCCCTGCGACAAGGATCTCCAGCCTGAGTGGGACATAAACGCTTCCTCGGTATTTTCCACTGGACAGCAAGGAAGGTCTTCTCCTGACCCCGAGTGGGCGAGGGGAGCAGCTGGTGAAGCGCTCTGTGTGCTGCCCCACACAGCACCCCTTGTGCGGGGCCGCCCACGGCATTCCTCCCCGCCAGCATCTGCCTGCTCGGTGCTGCCGCTCCCCAGGAGTCCCCTCTCCAGCCTCAAACATCTGGAGCCACGCTCACGCCTGGCAAAGGCTTTTTTTGTAGGCACAGACACGATCCCTAAGGACCCGCGATTTCCAAAAATAGAATCCCTCTCATATTTTGTACAAATCCCACACTAAATTACCCTCCTGGGCTCCCAGCTGAGCCTGTCGACCAAGGACCTGGTTTCTGGCTCTGCAAGGTGTGTCTGTTGCCCCAAACCTACTTGGAGCCCTCGGTACAGCTCGGTGGAGGGAACAGACTTGCTTCCAACAGCTGTCAGCAATCTGGTCCCAGGCACTCCCTTCTCTAAGGAAGGGGATTGATGCTAATTGGCAGCCAAACGTCGCTTCCCCGCACTACAGTGATTTCGAGCTCAAAGGTCATTTTAGATTTTGAAGAACATGCTCCACGTCCTAATTCTGCTTTTCATCCACACACAAAGAAACATCCTTCCCATCGGGACGCTGCCTCGCTCACCAGGAACAACTGTGGGAGTCTGAGCAGTCACTAATTACACTACTTGCTTTCATCCATCACAAATGCAAGTGGAAACTGTGGTGAGACTCGAATTTTCCCGAGTCCTTGGGAGTTCACGTGAAGAGACAAGCGCTCAGGGAAAGTGTGGATGCTCCCAGAGCATCTGCAGAGCCATGTCAGGGGGTTGGCATTTCTGTCTCTGGTTGTTCTTTCTGCATTTCCAACAGAGAGTTTTCACTCTCTCTAGCCACGTGCAACACAGACATGGCCCTCTGCTCTAACTCAGCAGCCACAAGAGCTTTTTGAAGAGGTGGAGAGAGCAGGCAGGATGAGAATGCAGGGATGAGCTCCTGCCTTCTCTGCTCCTACCTGTGCCCACACCCCCAAGCAGATATTTGGGTCCTCCTGAGCACACCTGCACATCAGAAGTTTCATTTTGTCTACTAGGGAGTAGATGAATCCTTCGGGCTCATCTCCTGCCTGCCAGGGTGCTGCAGCCTGCCTTCCTCCCTCTCCGCATCCTCCTCAGGTCGCTCGCAGGGGACATCTGGCCTCGGCATCTGCCCAACACAGGTACGGCCACTGACAGACCAGCGGCAGCAGCGCCAGACCAGAGATGCTGAATATCCCCCTCCTGTGCCTAAGAGCCGCTCCATATAACAAGTAGCATTCAAAGCTAAAAGCTGGGATCTAACAACAACGCAGAGGCCAATTCTCTCCCTGAACAGCCAGAAATCATAAAATGATAGGGAAGTCCCACACTCCCACTGTGCAGTTTGCTGCTCCTTCCCTGGAACGCCTCCAGCTCTCATTCTTGGAAGCGGCTCTTGGCCACTGGAGAGAAGAAAATTCTCTCCTCTCTCCACCCGTCTGACTCACTGATCCCAAAACGCTTCCTCCAAAGTCCCAGTCTAGGATCCAAACTTTAGGGGGAAGTCCACGCCGTGTGATCCTGGGCCTGGGCAGAGCATCACTGCGATCTCCATTTTACAAGCAATAAACACACCTTGGTAAATTCCAGAGAAACAAATCACAGCGAAGTCAAACAGACACTTGACTGGCATTTACCCTCTTCCCAAAGCAAGGGAAGCCCATCATCCCTCTTAACCCCAGGGAAGGCTCTTTGTACTAAAATTATTGTGCTGTTGCCAGGATATACTGTACGATTCGTGGTTATATTTTTCTATAGACTCTTCCTCCTCTATCACCTATGATTTCTCAAAAAACTCAGTGTAGTGATGCCTGCTGTGGCTTCAGGCAGTAGCATTATTTGACCCAGTGATGGGAACGCCACTCACAGCAAAATCCCACACGATGCAGCTTTATCTCAGTGACATGCACAAATATTTCCCCTTCCTCAGCGACAAAAAAATATTTGAGACCACCCTTCAGCTCATTATGGTGTTCTGAACCCAAAGATACAGTCAGGTCAAGTTGACTGAACGTGCCAACAGCTGCAATTTCTTGCCCCAGCCAACTGGGAAGACAACAGGCTACAGCTGAGGGACAGCACCAGGCGAGGCTGGGGACACACTGCTGAGGACACTACCAGTGGTGGTGGCTCTCAAGGTAAAGTGTGCTTTTGTAACTGCTCTACCAAGCACCTCTGCCAGCACAGCTCTGCTGGTGACACCTTTTCCTGTCCCCAAAGTGACAGCGCTGAGCCTGAGTCTCTAGCATAAGCCAACTACAGAAAACAGAAGAGAAGGTTTATTCCACCTGGTATTAAAACAGATGATGCTTCAAGATTATGTGTCAAAACGAGAGGTCTGAAGAGCCAGAGTCTCACAAGCCAGATACGCAGAAGGGAACAAGCAGGAGCAGCACATAAAGCTTTGCACATGTCATACAGGCCTCAGACCCTGAGCAAATTAAGGACCAAGGTGGCCCCAGCACGATTCAAGTCAGCGTTAAAATACTTTTTAAAAGCAAGTCTGCTGCAACCATCCAATTCCCACTGCTTGCCTGGTCCCAGCAGCGTGTCTGGGACAGCCCCGTGGAGTGTCTGTGCCAAGAAGGCAGCAAAACACAGGGACCCGGGGGACAGTACAGCATTCCGGTCTCTCTCCAGTAAAAGGACGGCCACTTTCATCAAGCTGGTGGCTCCAAATCAGCTCTACAGTCACTCGGTTCAAGGGCCTGAGAAGCAGCAGGACAGCGGTTCACCTCACACTGAAGAGGATGTACTAGTCCTCTGAACCGCGTGCCTTCCTCCCACAAGGATCCTGTCATTTAAGAGGCACAAGGAATTGCCTGCACTAAAGAACTAGACAGTTTAATCTATGCCAGCTAAGAGGTTGTTTGGGGTTATTAGTTTGTGCTAACTTTAATAAACCACTTAAAACCACACCAGATCTCAGTTAAGCCTACGTGCTTCTTCCAACAGTCTTCAGAAAGAAATGCTTTGTAAAAAAAAAAATTTAAAAAAAACTGTGTATGATTGCATAAGTATTTTGATGCAAACTACCCGATGGCCAAACAGAAACATCTTTCAAGAGTAATTTGGAAAATCTCTAGAGCTGATTTCTCCTGAAATCAACCTCAGGGTTTCCCCTAATTCTCATGTCATTCAGTAGGAACTTTGCTAACGTGCATCCGGGTCAAGATTGAAATGGCTTAAGACGGGGTCGATGCGTGTGTGTTTGAGGACACCAGGGAACCCCCCAAGACCCTTCCCCACTGCTCCCGTTTACTGCAACAACGCCATACAGCCTTCCCAGAACTAAACCTCAACCACTTGTATAAAGGAAGTTCCTCAGCTGTCCTGAAATTTGTGTGCATGTCCGGACTTGTTCTGCTCCTCCCTCTATCTACAGAAAGATGTAACAAAACTGCAAGAGATTCAGGGACAGGAAACCAGGATGATCAAAGTTACGGACTGGCTTTGGAGCAAAAGCCTAAGGAAGGAGTAACTAGAGCGGAGTAGGAACCTTCAGCTTAGAAGACAAGCTGGGAGGGGAATATGAGCGACCCTGGGAGGTGACCGGAGGCAGAAGATGATATATGGGAATAGTCATCCCACGTTCTCTGCTGTTTAACTCCTGCTGCTCCGCAGCTTTGCACTGCCAAAATCCAAGAAAAGAGTGATGCAGCTCTGGGATGTCACTGGAGATGTGCCCTTTGACAGGGAAAAGCATTTAATGTTCTCTCAGTCATTTGTGTTCGGTCTTTCCAAGCGACACCTTCAGAAATAATATATCCCTATTCCTTTTACAGTCTCCTGGTCACTCAGGTTTTCCAGCATTCCCAGGGAGACCCTGAAGTACTTGGATATTTTGCATTGAATTCCCTGCACAAGACTGATGACACCACTTAAACCAGAAATTCATGCTATTGGCAGAGCGTGCTCTGTGCTACTAAGACACAACAGACATTTCTGCTGCCATCATTTCCTGCTCTTTTCCTCCCAGCCGGAGCTGGATTCAAAACAAAGTTTCCAAGATCCATCCCTTATCCAAAGAACAAAATGCTTTTGCCTCTGCCCAGGTGCATAAGTGCCACCACGGAAGACAACTTCCCCAGTCCTTCCCTGACACCAAATGCTGGGACAGGCTTCTCCATCTACGTTAAGGTGAGAAAAGCATCTCGGGTATGATTCCTCCTCAGATTCCTTCTTTCAGCAGAACTGCACAAGGGTGAATACACTGAAGGAGTAAATCCTGCTCGCACAGATACATGTGTGACACACAATGTGCACAGCCACGCTCATCACTTCAGTGCATCCCTAACGAAGCTGGCAGTGACAGCCGTGCCTGGTGTGAGCACAGCTGCATCTGTGACAGGCTCACGGAAAATAAGTTTGGAGCAACAAAATCCAACTAAGTCCATCACAACAGCGAGCTCTTAAACTGATTTGCTACAAAACTAAACACAAGTATATAAGGGAAAATTTCCCAAAGTATAAATTTCAAAGAAATCTTCCTAGAATTCAAAGGCTAAGCATCTTTGGTTTTGTTTTTTTTTAAATAAAAATTATTATTCCTAATATTTCAAACACTAAGCAGCCCATACTGAATAAAGAACCATTCTGCTTTCATTATCTGAACAGATTTGGCAGAGACAAGCTAATGAAATTCACATGTGTTCAGCCACCAGACTCCAGACCTCCCTTTAGAAGTACCCAGGCTCTTCCCCCACAGTGTAACCTGGCCCTGGATTTCTGCCTGGCTCCTGTCCAAAGGCTAAAACCCCAGGATTAACGGCCACTGTTACAACATTTTCTTTCCATTTAGGAATATACAAGCAGTGGGATGTTGTTGTGTTTTTTTTTTAAGCTGTATCTTTGAAATGGCAAAAAAGAAAAGAAATTGTTTTTGAGATTATTTTTTTTAACAAAGTATTTATCTAAGAAATACCTGTTGCTATTTCAAGGTGTCTAATGAACCAGTAGCTTTATTGCAAGGCAAACACTTGTCATTCTTACAGGAAAATAAAAAAACCCAAGTTTTAAAAGCAATACTTGCATGTTAAGAGGAGCTGTGGAAGGAGAGTTGCAGTACATTCCAGCATTGTTTGATTAGGGGTTGATTATATTATCTTGAGAATAAAGAATAATAAAAGACTGAAGATTCTGTAACAGTCTGGGTATTTTGATTTGGTTGGTTTGTTTTTGTTTTTTTTTTTCCTGTTTTAAGATATAGCAAAGTAGCTAAAATGCCCCTGCAGTGACTTCTTGCTTCAGCTTAGCACATCTCAGACCTTTTGTTTTACAGCTTCTGAAGATAAAGGTAGTAGACAGAAGAGTTCCTGGTCATGACAACAGACACCAAGATGTAGGCTGTCATTGGACTGCACCACCTCTGAGGAACAAAGTTCACTTGAACCACATGGATAAGGCAGCAGCCCAGGTAATTAAAATTGAAAGCTCCATCCCAGCAAGATTCTCCTCCAATCCTTGGTCTTTGTTTCTGTGCCTGAAGAGCTCAGGCAGCTGGGACAGGAGCCCCACCGGGCTTGTGACTGTGCAGCTGGAGATGGGCCCTGCTGGTAATGCTGAAAGTTTATACACCTCTGTCTCCAGTTACACACTGTTCACACGGACAAAACCCAGACGCCAAGGAAGGATTGTGACAGCAAGTCACTGATGTCACAGAGCTCATAGGGAGCTCGTGAGTGACTGCAACACGGCGAGAATTAAAACTCACTCAGCCTCAACTTACCTTGGCTGGAGACATTCACGCAGAAATAAATCCCGTAGATCTGATAGACGTACAGGGTTCCCGGTTTCATGAACATTGCTGCGTTCCGTTGGGTTTGTTTCCCACCTTTCGAGTGGGAAGCTTCATCTTCCCCACCCAGATAAGCTTCTGTTTCAACAATCCTCCCCCAGAGTTCTCTGCCATCAGGAAGTTTGCGAACTAAAATCTGAACGAGAGGTCAGAGTGCATCAGTTAGTAACCCTCTGTACAAAATAACCACACCACAAGAGCTGTGGAAACAAAAGAAGTCAGGGAAAAAAGGACCTCCTGGTACCACAAACTCTGCTCTCCCTCTAGCAGTCCAGTCTGTGGGCTGACAGGAACCTTTCCAGCTTCTACTGGCCAGGAGATGGCTCAGTGCAAGAAGTTACTACCTGCTATTCAGCCCACAAAATGCCTGGAGCATCTAGATGTGGCAGTATCACAAAGAACCAATGTATAGCCCTATAGACAACAAAGCCCACAGAGTTGCTTTTGTGGTTATTTTCTGTATTCTCCCCCCCCCCGAGTCTCCCCAGTTTAAGGCAAAAAAGCACCACCATCAACCTTGAAGCATCATGACAGTATATTCTTTAGATCAGAAGAAATACGACAGTGGCACAATTAAACAACAACTATGATTAGATAGCCTCTCTCCACAGAGATGTTTCAAACAAGTCCTAGTCCCTAACCGTGGAGATAATCGTGACCAGAGAGGGCATCGATGCCATTTCTGTCTTTTCTGCACCACAGAGAGGGGGGTTGCAGGAGAGCTGGAGCTGGCTTCAGGCAGACAGCAACAGATCTTTGTTATTGCAGTGTGTTCCTTGCTGCTGGTACCTCCTCAAATAAAACAAAGCAGATGCAGGGAAAAAAATTCCACATGACAGTGAAAAGAATATCTTTAAAAATGAAACAATCACTAATTTTCCTCCAAAGTTTTTTTGTGGTTTGACCTAATTTCTAAACTTCTTATTTTACTTACTCTTAAGAAATACTGCAGCATAGTCTCATTAGGCAACAGCTATCAGTTTAATTATACTACATTCAGTGCTTCCATAGTTGAAAACTAGCTGTTCAAAAATGATCTTCAAGAAACAAAGCTTAATTCCTAATAGATGTTTGTGCTGGATCACTAATGCAGTTATTGGCCTGGTCCAGTCCAGATGCTCCAGGAGGCAGTTTCTAACATTGCAACTCTGGTATATCTGGTTTTCCCTACAGCACTTCTCAAACTGTTGAAAACAATCAGTTTGGGGTTTTTTTTAATGAAAAATGTAGTGACTTCAGAAAAGCACTGGTGTTTTGCAACTGCCTGTAAACACCCCAAAAGCACACCCATGTGGCCACGTTTCTATTTCAAGATGATGAAATGCAATGGTTAGGTTATGATTTTAAAAGCATGCAGGCATTTCCCCGGCTCTTCAGACACACCAAACATTGACAGAACAGTTTAAAAATGGTGATCATTCACAATGCCTCACAGTAAACTATTCTATAGAGGTTTTTATTTCTCATTAAGGATGTATCTTGGTGTTAGGACAGCTCATTTCGAGAGGCCATTTATTCTGTGTATGTTTTGGGTATTTCTTTGTTTCTAAGAAGTCAAGTATCATGCTTAAGGTAAGCAATATTAATATACCAGGCACCTCCAAAATTTGGTAGAATGAAGAAAATTAATGAAACACTAAATTACCATTATAGTTACAATTCTAAGAAAATGAGAGAATAGGTCATGGGAGACAAGGGTTATACTTTAAAGACAATCTAAAATTAACATAGAAATCGCCTGGCTTGTAATTCTATGCCTAAATAGGAAAAGTATAGAGTTAGGACTAAAATAACTGGGTAACTGAGTGCATAAGGATGTCAGAGTCATTAAGATAAAAATGCATCAGTGCTGGGAGACTTCAGGTATCCTAACGCAGAGGCCAAGTAAATATCACAGTGGGACACGACACGGGCTGGTTTTTCTATAGACCATCAAATGCTTTGCAGAGTGAGTAGTCCGGGATCTCACAAGGAGAGATGAAACTCTCAAACTGATGCAGAGCAACACACAAAGCCTTTTCCAAAGACTTATCCCTGAAAAACAACTTTGCATCATGACCACAAAGTCTAAAGTTCACTGTCCTTCCACGAGCGCTAAGGTCCAAAAATAATCCAGCAGAGTTCTGCTTACCAGCAAAAAAGGGGAAACTACGCAAAGTGAGGAAGCTTGTTAGGAAGAACTTAAAAAGGCAGCCAAAGGTTAAAGCTGGAAAGGGGAGCCTTTAGCAGGATGTCTAGAAAGATAGCAAACATGCACAGCTATTGGAAAGATGTTAAGACGGACAAAAAAAAACCCCAGCAGGGTTAAAAAGCAGAGCAAAGGAGCCCGTTACAAGCAAGACAATAACCTTAGAAAATAAAATAAATAAAAAAAAAAACCTAGACACAGCAAGACAGGCCAAAATCAACAGTTTGTGGAACAAATTCCTGGAGTTATCTAAACCAATGAGAAGTCAGAGAGCCTTGTTCACCCTACAGACAATAAAGGTATAAAAAAGACTCAGAGAAGATAAGACCATAGCAGTGAAACTAAAAACACGTTTTGCAATGGTTTTTATGAGGTCCCAGACTGGAACTTTTTATAGGGAAAACACTGGAGGAACTCTCTCCCATGGAAACAGCGTGAGAGTTTTCTGAAGGACTCATTAAGCAGAAGTTTAATCTCCCTCACTCTGATTTCCAAAGGCTTTCAACAAGGTCCAAAGATTCCTCAGAGTTTCGGCAATTGGATAAGGGAGAAGGTCCTTTCATGAACAAGTAATGGCTTGAAAACTGAGAAATAAAAGATAGGAATAGCAGTTTTTGGAGTGAAAAGAGTTTAAGCGTGGGACTGTGGAGTCCCAGATATCTCCACAGCCTGTACAGAACAGCAAAAATAAAAGCAGGTAGATAAATAAAAAAGCAGGTAAAATAAAAGCATGAGATACGAGTTTCAAAACACACAGCGCAGCATAGAAGAAAGTTCCAGGCGGTCTGCTGAACAGGCAGATAAGAATTCAAGTACATGGTGACAGTGGATACTGGTCAAGAAAGGCCAAGGCCTGCCATGCTGTTAGCATCATAAGGAAGTAAGACGTAGGTAGAGCAGGAGATGTTGCTGACTGCAGAGCATTACTATCTACTGGGCTAAGCAAGAGCCAAAAAGAAATAAAGGAATACCCGATAGGAAAATCATGAGCCTGAAACAACCTTCAAACCACAAACAGTGAAGTACATTTCAGTAAACCAGAAAGAAGGGAGAAAAACATCCACAAAAAAATAATTGTGAAATGTGACAACAAACTAAACCTGAAAATGACTCCTCTGACTTCGTCCAAAATAGATTTGGCTACTAGTCTTTACATTCCACTGAACTTAACAAGAGGAGGAACGAGAGCGGTATTCCTTAAATAGGAAAGCCCTGGAATCAAATGGCAAAAAAAGCATTTCATCCTTTAACACCAAGTCATTAGCTATCCCATGCTCCAGCACCACAATCTCAGTGGTCGCATCTTACCTGTCCCAGAAAGGACTTGGCCAGACTAACACAGGGCTGGTTGAAAAAATCTGCTTCCAGACGGGAAGAATTTTTTTTCTCTATTGCAAAATATTTGCTGCTTTTTGAAGAAGAATCCCCATCAGACGGAGCGTTCAGGTTCCCCAGGGCATCAAAAGGAGGCAAACTGGAGTTGCTTTGGAGAGCACTTAATTGAGCCAACAGCTTTCTTTTTCTTGGCATAGTTCTAGAAAATTGGTATAAAAATAATTAGGAATATAAAATTTATTTAAAAGTAATTCATTTCCACAAATGCTTATTTTTACACATCTCCCCACAACAATGAATCTGGAAGCTATAACTGATCGGACAACCTTGGCAAACTACAGAAGCAGGTGACAGATTTTAGCTGTGTCTCCATCAGGCTGGGCAAATATCGAGCTCTACTGATAAGCAAACAGAAAACTGCAGTTTGAGTAAAGAATCACAGATAAAAAGCGACTCTGCTCTACTTAGCAGTAAAAATAAGTTTGCTTTTAGGTTAGGAAACTCCGAAATAGAAAACAAAGAGGAACAAGTACTACTAGGAGTAATATAATCTGTTAGAGAGATAAAAGTAGGAAGCACCCACTTCAGAAATTGTAGTCTTAGAAAGTCCACAGAAATGATGTATCAAATCATTTCAAACAGTAGTGTAATCAGATCAGGGTCCAAAACTCCACAGGACACAGAACATTTGAGTTGGGAGATGCCCTATTTACAGTCACAGTGACAAACTTGTTGATTGTGCGGTAGAAATGTGTTAGAACCTCCACAAAATAAGCTTTAAATTTGCCTACCAGAAAGGTGAAGAGCAGACTGTTCCAGCCAACAGTGTGTATTTGAGGCAGTCACGTAACCTGAGATTATTCTTCTAGGTTTGTCACCAATTTCCTATGTGAGCTTCAAAAAGTTAATGTTTCTTTCTCTGTGCCGCAGTCCTTACACCTGTCAAACAGGAACAAACTTACTTATTCACTGAATAAAGCACTTTGAAATAGGCAAAGAGATTTTGGAGCTGAAGATCATGGTACCCCCAGTGCATCATGAGCTCAAATTCAAGAACAATTTGCAATTTTCCCTTGGTCCCATTGCCCAGCTGGGGCATTGCTGGAGATGCTCTTTAGCCTTTTTTATACAAGAAGCTCTGAAAACAGTGGGGAATGCTCTCTTCCCATAGTGAATACACAAAAAGCTGAAACCAAACTTTTTAAAGTCCGGCATTGGCAATAAATTTGGGAAGTGTCTGCCTCAAAAAAGGACTCTTACAAGAGAATGCAAGAACAGCAGGTTTTAGAAGGCGCCTCATCAGTTCTGAAATTCAACCACATGTAGATGTAAGGGAAAAAAAACAAAGGTTCAACATCATACATAATTAGAAATGGAGAAAGAATCCTTTATACAGCTGAACCTGCAAGGGAAGTATATAGATAATTAAGTAGCTGTTGCCACTCATTTTTCAACAGATCAGCAGCTTTTAAAAACAACTACACAAACCTTCACCATCAAAATGCTTCTCACAAAGAAAGATCCACCAGCAAGAGTTACCTTGAACTACACTGAAACAAATCCAGCATTGCTACAGTCTGGATCACCAGTGCCAATTCCCCAACAGTGTTACACTTCACTTCAGAAGAATCCAGACACAAACATATAAAAATAGACAGCAAAAAAAATTTTAAAAGTCACATTGGCATGACTGGTAGGGAGGTGGAGTGTTTTTATTTTTGTTCTAAACATCTAATTCTTTATTGCAGTAATTCAGTGATGTCAGAGGACGGCCAGCCCCAAGCCAGGTATTCTGCTCTGAACTGTGGCTGTACCCTGATAGGAATTCTTAACAATTTTGTTGGAAGTCACCAGCCTGCCTCAGACACCGTTGCCTGGTGGCCTCTGCAAACGGGAGTCCTGTCTGGGAGAAAGGGTGCAAATAGGAAAGAGGGTTGCAGGAAGGAAGGGACGGAGGAGGAACACTCCCCGTATCAGACTGACCCTCTACAAGACTCAGCCAAGGGAATGCCCCACGCTGAAGACAGTCCCTCCGGACTTCTCGGACAATATTAACTGGAACTTCCAGTTCATCAGCCAGACATAAAGCCATGCTGAAAACAGTGCAAATGTGAGCGAAGCATTAACTCATTTGGTAATTTGTGCTCTTATGGAATGCGACATCAGCAACGGGACCCGCCTGGCACCTATTGCCTTTCCAATTAAGTAATTCTTAAAAGCTGCAAGTGCTCTCATGTAAATGTTATATGGCAGCCTCAGGGCACTGGTAATTGCATTGCTATGGGCTGATCTTAGACAGACCTCAGCACTTTCCACTCTCACTAGAAATAGCAGTAGGATATTATTGCCTTATAGTCATGAGAAACGGGTCACAGGCAAAAATGCGATTGCTTTAAAGGAAAAATGCAGATTGAGGGGACTGCAATACCACGTCAGAAATGCAGAAAAACCCCGATCTACCTTCGTCTCCCTGTTTGTTCGTACCAAGATTACCACTTCTGGAGAGACAATTCCTCATACCAATTCCCAGTTGTCCGGGTTTTATGTGGGAATATAAAGTCAATGCTGGGTCAGACCAAAGGACATGTCTCCCTGTCTTCTGCTATCCAGCACTGGTCAACAGAAGGAGCCTTGTGGAGAACAGAATAAGCACCCAGTGCTTCTCCACGCATCCTCTGTGTCTCTAGGCAGGAACCTTCAGAACCAGGCACAGTTTCTGTGTACTTAGTAACCGTGCAGCCTTCCCTGAGCCTGCGTAAAACTATCCAAACTGAGACTTCACTGATGAAGAAAAGCTTCACAGAATTAGTAATTACGGCTCCAAAAACTTGCTCATTTTGTGTGTGAAATTAGGACTGCTCCCCACCCACATGAATCAGTTCACATTTGCAATTCATCACTATCAGCCCTCTTCTTTACCACCTCAAATAAGGTAAAGCCAGCTGGAAACATTGTTTTTCCAGGTCATTTACAAAACCTCCCTGTGGCACCCCAGCAGTGACCTCCAGCCACCCGGAGGCCTGCCCGTTTACTCACATCCTCTTTGCACCGAGTGTTTATTTATGACAGGGAACTCCCTTATTATGTCAGGGGCCGGTCAGGTGAGGGCTCCTGTTTAAGAGCTTCCTGAAATCTGAGTACGAACTGTAAGCCAGACCTCTCAACATGCTTTCTAGACCTTTAGAGAATTCCAACATTTTTCTTAAGGCACAACTTTCCATTACAAAAGCCACATTGGCTCTTCCCTGCTATATAATATTTATGCAGATGTCCAATAATTTTACCTTGCTATATTTTCTATTCCTTTGGTTGGAGGTGGTCAAGCTTCCTGGTCTGCAGCCTACAGATTTCCCCTAGAACCCTCTTTAAAAACTAATGACACATTTCTGTTCTCCAGTCCACAGGTGTTAGCTTTCAGTGAGAAGGGAGAGACCACTGTTACCAGTGCCATCCCTGGGGGCTTCATCTGGTTTGGCAACTTGCTTCCACCTGTTGTCTGTTTGTTCCACAACCTCTTACACAGACACTTCATTTTAAGCCAGATCCTTCAAGGAGTTCTCAGCAAGAGTTTCTGTTCACCTTCCCTGTCTAACCTATTAGTAACCAGAAGTAAATTAATAACATATAGCTTCTTTGGAGAACTGAGTGAGAAGCAGGAAAAAAACCACCTTCTTGAAAGAAGAGCTAATATACTATAAATATTAAGTCAATCTCTTCACAGAAAAGCTACGTGCAATCCTACCAATACTTCAAGAGTGTGGCAAAACAAATGGTTTTATTCACCTTACTGAATGTTATTTTCTGCAAGACGTCCTTGTAATTCCAGTCCTGGCTCCTACTGCCTATTGGACGTCTTGAGCTTTTCAGAATTAAACTTACTCATCCTTCTGTAAAGAACAAGGAAGATAAAAATGGAGAAGAGCGATGAAAAGTCATGACAAATCCAAAAAGCCTTCACAGCAAACTTACGCTCTGCTTTGATAGACTTTCTTAGAGAAACCATTTTGTTTTGTTCTGGTTTTGTTGTCCTATCCCCCGCCCCACAACATTCTAGCTGCTATTCTTCATTGAGCACCAAACGTGCATATTAAATGAAAACAAACAAGTTAAATATAATACAGCCAATGGCTGTTAGCTAGCTCAGCCTCCTGAGATCTGAGTTAGCCAAGCCAGCATTTAGCTAAGCAAGGCAGCATTTACTGAGGCCAGAAACACTGACCAGGAGATGGACATAAGGATTCAAAATCACCTGCAGTTTACATTTTTTCTTTATATCTACATTATTTGTAGCAAATGTATGTTGGGTATATTGGGCTAATCATCCAAGAGCTGTAAGTCTTATTTTTTTTCCCCACCTCTATGATGGCAATGAGAACACTCTTGATTTGTAAAGCACATAGAAATAGCTATACAAAGGGATATAGAACTAGTTATACTTAAGTCTTAGGTACCAATCTAAAACAACCCTAGAAAATACATTCCTTCCTCAATCTTAATATTGCACGAGAAACAATTTAGTTCAGGCATGGGGATTTGACTCAATGACCAAAGATGTTTCACCAAAGCCTTCACTAATGCACTGACAAAAAGGAAAACTTATGACTCAAAAGCTCAAACATCTGAACCATATCCACAAAGAGAGCTCTGCTTAAAGAGTTCCAGTTGAAGTACCAGTAACTTAAAGACCAGGAAGAAAAGCAAAAGCAGCAAAAGCAGAAAGATTTACCTGCAAAAGGATCCTAGAGTTGCTCCCTGCATGCACATGGAAGCGGAGGGCTCTCACACCTCTGCCTGAGAAGCCAGCCCTGGGCTTAGACTCAGAGAAAGGACCTGCTTCACATCCAGCGTTCCAAAGGAGGGCCGCGTGAAGTCCTGTGAGAAGTCTTTGACTTAAAGAGAGAGAAAGAGAGATTATTTCCTATAGATTTCAGGCCAAGCTACTGAAAGAAAGGCCTTGGTATTCATACTTTGCACAAAGAACCTGAGCTAACAAAGCCACGTGGAGCCTCATGGCCACGAGACAGTAACAGCTAAGGTGCTGCTCAAGGTGACTAAATTGGGAGTGATGCAATGCACATGCTACGAGCCTCTCTCTTTAGCCAGAAGGTCCCTTTCTTCTGTTCTCAACCAGAGGAATGGCTTGTCCTACACCTAGGATGAATCTGTTCAGTATATCCTTGTGGCAGAGGCACTGTTTGTGTGTACTTTGCATTGTGTTACAGATACTATTAAACAGTTACAGTAAGAAAACAGAACACTGGATCAAAGCCTTAACAGATGACGGGCTGCAGAGATACGAGTGTAAATGCAGGTGAAGATAAATAGCTGATGTAATGTCCAGCACTATCGTGGTTCAAAGCACCAGAACAAAGCCTTCGGGCCCTATAACAAACAAAGAAGGATCTGAGGAGAGAGAACAATTTCCCGCACAGCTTCGGATAACATGCTGTATGTGACAATAGCTTGCTAATAGCGAGCAAGACAAAAAACTTCTGATGATACCACAGAGGAACAAAAGCAGAAGTCTCTTCTACAAACAGCTGCTTCCAGGAAAGCAGCAAATCACTGGGGGCTGTGAGAATCTGAGTCAAAGATCTGACCCGGGAGGGTGCAGAGCCACTCGTGCCACAGTATTATTTAGAAAAGCCTCAATTTTTCAAAAGGTTTTGCAGCACGTTTCCACAGACCGGGTATTTCTGCTCCTTACAGGGTCCAATCCATTCCACTTCTCTGACGCAGCGGATGCTCTTCCGGCGGTTTAATTGTGAAACTGCTCTTCTCCCAAAATCTCCACAGCATCTATTACTGATTTTACAGTCTGTTTACCTACTTATGCACAAAAAATGCCAGAGGACGCTGTCTGCAGAAGAAAAAAGTGACATGGGAGCTAGGAAAATCACAGCACCACCTTATTTATTGTGCATTTATTTAACCGGCTGATCAGATGCTGTTCCCCCCCCCCAACTCTGAACTGTGCTCAGAAATGAGGGCTTTACCTTTCCTCCCTCCCTCCCCGGTTATTACACAGTCTTTGCCACATCTTTGAGACGCGACATGAATAAAACGGGGGTTTTTATGGTATTAGGAAGGGTCGTTTCTGCAGGCGGGCCTGTTAAACCATAGAAACAGCACTAAGGGCCATGAAAGCGGCACAAAACCCCTCACGGTTCCCCCGGGGGCGGCCCCGGTACCGCCCGCCGCGCTCGGCAAGGCCGGACGGGCCCCACCGGGCCCGTCC
>JAHREE010150475.1:68010-90025 GCA_033628505.1 Tringa tobata
CCCAGCTTTAATGTGGTATTAATATAAGAAAGGAAGACCAAGAAAGTGCATGAAAAGGAAGATAACCAACCATCAAAGTGGGCTTTCAGCAAATTCTGAAAATTAAAGGAGAAACTAAGCAAGAATGAGAGATGTGGGAAGTATTTCCTGGGGTCAGACTAGTTCAGCTCTGCAGACTTTCTCCTGTGGGAGTCTGTGGGACAGGCACTCTCAGGAATGCTGGCTTCTTTGACAGCAGATCTATTTCATGCCCAAAGGAAGTATTTAAAGCTTTTAGCACCTGAGGAATGCGAATTGCTCCAAGCTACAGCATATGCCGTGTTCTTCATTTGTCCAATAACTTCACTGTTACAGAATCAACACCTAAAATAGCCTCCTGTAAAAGCCGATCCATTTGGGAAGATTAAAGTTTCCCTCCCTACTGGGCAATTATTTTATTTTATTTTTTTTTAATGTGAGAGGAATGACTTGGAATCCATGGTTAGAAAATGTGGCTTTTGGAGACCCTGGGGTCCAGCGCACATTGCATGCATACAGCACGCTGGACTTCTCTTGGAGCACAAACTGTGTTTGCAGGGTGGTTCCCTGCAGCTTCCAGGGTATGTAGACTGCTGAATTACCAGCCTTTTACAGTGAAGGACAGCAGATCAGCACAGAGGCAAAAGAAAGCAGAAGGGACAGATTTTCAGGTTTTCTTTGAGTAAGGTACCAAATCTGCTGAAAGCCTCCTCTGTCCTCTTAGAGAGAGCCATGGAGTGAGTTTGCCACCGATGGCCATTGCCTGGCCACTTCACGTGGCCACGCTGCTCTCGCCAGCATTTGCAAGACAGCTGCAACACTTCATGAGCCAGCTATTGAAGAATTCCCCTGGATGAAAACACTCCAAACAGCACAGGGGTTTTATGACATCCACTCTTGGCCTCTCCTGACATCCAGTCTTGGCTGCTGCTTCCTACTTCTCCTCAACTGCCAGTGTGTCTTATTCAGAGCTATTTTGAGGTATGAAAGTCGGTTCGAGGTACACACAGCCCTCAAATTAGTACCAGAACTAACCAGCTACGAGAAGGGAGAGGTGCTCGTAGCTGCTTTGGTATCTCCCACACCCAAGCTGATCCCACAGATGGATCAAATGTCTAATTGTGTGAACCAGGCCCATTCAACTCGTTATGTAAGCAGATGTGTATGTTTTATTCTAAATTTGGTGACAGCCATGGTGGGTACCGTTCCACCCGCTTTGCACTCAGGGTGCAAAGAATCCTAGCGAGTGCACTGCGTGTAATGGGAAACCAGTAAATTAACAGACCTCCTGGGAGCCTCAGCTCTGGACCGGAGAGGGCAGGCAAGTCCTATTTAGTAACATATTAATGGCTTCGACTGAGTCTCTTGTTTTGTATGTGAGACATTTTTGTTCTCTGACAAGAGAGAAACGCTTGGCTTTCCAGATTGCTCAGCGCAGAGAAATAAATGCAAAAACCGAGTGAGCAAGGCAGGCGGCTCTGTCTGCAGGACATTGTCTGCAGAACTGATGGGTTGCACAGTATCCCCAGTGAAACTGGTTTTGGTGGTGCCATAAGGACAGCCATGCCTCAGGTCTCTCCCAGCTGCACAGGGCAGGAACAGTGAGAAGCTGGAGACCAAAGGCTTGGCTGAACTAGTAGGAGGTTGGGAGGCGTGAGATGGCGCTGCCCCAAGCCATCAAGCTGTTATAAACACAGTGATTTCTTTTCTGAAGGTGTTAAAGACAGTTTATTCAGTATTTCCTAAATCAAGAAGAGTTGTACTGCAAGTATGCCTGACAAATTAAGCAGAACAGAAAAAGAGCATACATGAGGTTGTGGGGAGATTTGTGTGTGTTTACATGTGTGTGTGCATGTATGGAGAGTCAGAGCCTGGCAGCTCTTAGCCACCTCCAGCACGGCCCCTCTGCTGAGAGTGCTCAGAATGCTCTGGATGGAGGGAAAAAGCCAATTTAAGAAGTTCCACTGGCCCTTTGCCTCCAGCCACTAATTCTTGCCTCTCTCCTTCCACGCAGTTTCCCCTCCACAGTGCAGTAACTTGCAGAGCTGTGCTTAAACCACCTCCCCGAACCGGTTGAGGTTAACATCTCTTCCATGTGCTGCTGCTACCATGTTCGTACTCTCTGGACAGAACAACAGACACCTTTGACATATATAGCCTAGAGCAGGGAGAGGAGAAGCAGGCACAAATGAGGTGCATCAGCAAAGCTGAGCTCAGGGTAACACACTGAGGAATAACAGTTTTTCTGCGTCCTGTGCAATGTCAACACGCCAGCTGCTAGCAGTAGGTCAGATAAGCTCCACCAGTGTCTCGTAACAGATGAAAAATGTTCAAATTAGGATGCAGTTGAGCTGATAACGATCATTTGTTTGTACAGGAGTAATCCTGTGCCCTTTGCAAATACAGCAGAGCTGCTGGGAGTCATTTCATTATATACTGGTAGTCACCACAGGGAATTTTGCAGAGGTGATGCTTCTGTTGTAGGAGTGTACTGGGATAAAGACTGGTCAGCTACTTACTAGCTCCCCTGGGAAAACAACGGAGTGTTTTCCAAAGAAGACCAGAGGTTATGTCCTGAATGGGACCCAGTCATTCTCTGTCCCAGATGATCAGTACAAAACTTGGCATGGGGAGGGTGAACAAAGACTGAAAAGGAAAGGAAGTGGCTTGGAAAGTGGGAGAATCAAAAAGCAAGAGACAATTCTCATATAGATTCAGGAGCTTATTTCCATAGGACACTGGGGGTACTAAAGCATCGTAGGGGTTCAAGAAGCCTTTGGAACAAATACCAGGAAGAAAAGTCTGTCCAAGCTATTTAACAGACACACCATCTCTAACTCAGGAAGTCCCTAAGCCACAAACCACTGGGTCTGGTGGAGTATTTAGGAGAAATATGACTGTATAGTTGACCTGGCTTTATACTGTCTCTTAGCTTTTGTAGTTGGCTGCTGTTGGAGGTAGATATCTCCTGCTCTGTGGATCTGTTATCTGACTCATCCAGCTCTTAGAGACATTCTGCAGGAGTCACAACTGTTTTCCTTATCCTGCTTAGCTGATCTCTTCTAATAAATCTAAATTCATCCAGGCAATGCTCAGAAAATGTTCAAAGAGCAAAAATGCTCCCAGCCTTCTTCAGTGAAACAGGACTGCCTACCCAGACCCTGTTGTTTGCTACCACAGACACCCAAATTTAGGAAACACATGGGTGTGGGCATATTTAGAGTCATCGACCACAGGCATGACATAGCACTGGTTACTAAAACTGACCTGGAGTTGTTTGCCTTGCAGGATATGGTAAGGAGGCTTGGATTGAATATCATTGACTAAGGTCACAAGAGTTAAGCTTGAAATAGCAGAACTTGAGAACATTTGGGCTGTAAACAGGTGACTGGAGGGAGTATGTCACAAGGTTTTTGCAAGGGATAATCATTGACCAGAACTGTTGATATGTAGGATCCCATCTGAGAAAGGCTTTGCTGCCCGTGTAACAGTGCTGGCAACAAAAAGATTAGCTCTGCGTGCACTGCAGGTTAATTATATTCCTGATGATGTGTAACTCCACCTTGTGTGTCCTCATAAATTAAAAAATTATTATAAATGCTGCAGGAGAGAGGCTCATCCTAGGGCTCACAAGCCAGAGCAAGAGACAGACACCCCCTTCTCGTGGGGTTTGCCTTTCAGGTTTAGTCGTTGTAACTAAGATTGCTGTTACGTTTCCCTTTTAACCTTCTTTCCCATGATAAGAAAATTTGTGCACTCACATTGCCTGTATATCATCTCCTTCCCTTTTGAATCTGCAGGCTGAGTTCCTGTAGATTTTATAAACCCCAGTTTCTAGGTAGAGGGAAAGATCTGGAATCATGTCCCTCCTTACAAATAGAAATAAGAATGTGCTCAGCAAGTCCCTACACTATTGGAAGTGTCCTGGGTGATGAGCACAGACGTGCTGGCCAGGCAGTGCATGCTGCTGATGGGACACAGGAGGTGTGTGGGGAGAACAGGGGAGCTGGCAGCATTACGAGGTCCTCAGGAGGACAAGAGGAGACAGAGTTTGTTGTGGAAAGGCAGGGAAATAGGACACAGGAACCTGGGAAACCGTGCTTTGTTCCACTTCTCAAAGAGCAACTTCAATGTGATGGATCTCCAGTTTCTGTCTGAGGTCTCATTAAAAAAAAAAAAAAACGTTCTTGAACCCTCAAATCTGTCCTCAAGCAAATCCCTTAGGTTGGATGTGATTATTTGCTGCTGCAGGATTTCCCAGAAAAACACAGGCAACCTGAGCTGTGAGGTGAGAATTCAAGTAACTGGAAAGCAGTGGAGTGCATCCCGTGCATATCAATTTTTCAGTTGGCATCGGACTTAGCGCTCCAGTTCCAAGAACTGCCACTGGAAACAAACTCCTTCAGTTGAAGAGATGGGAACTCAGATATTCCCAGGGAAAAAAACGGTCGGGGGATATAAATACAATATAGGTAAAGTTTGCTTGTGCATGTAAATCACTAATGCTTTCTGCAGTGCTCATTCATTTTTAACGTCTCTGTCCTTACCCACTGCTTCAGTCAAGACAGGTCTGTGTTGCAGCTTTGCTGTGGCTTTTACTTTAGGAATGAAAAAAAAAAAAGCAAGAAAGACAGGAAAAAAAAAAAACCAAAAGGAAAAAAAAGGAGATCATACCCTGACCAATAAAATTATGTTGCGAAAAACCCAGTATAGATTTAATTAATAACAAAAAATTACTCCCTTTGCTAGGGGATCTTACTCTGAGGTAGTAATTCCTGCAAGCTAACTAGGAACAGGAACACTTTTTGGCTACACTCTCTGTGTAGGTGTTTTTTAACAGGCTTTGAAGGTAAGTCAAGTGCTTAAGGAATCACCTCTGCTGAGCAATGGCTCCTGAAATTGGGCAAAGATGGTGGTTGGGGCTCCAGCTCTTCCAGGACCTCCAAGCCTCTCTGCAACCAACTTTCAAATGACCTAGGCTAGATAATGAGATTAAACCCAAGACACCTCTCTGCCAAGCAATGCTATTGCTAAGGCAACCCCTCCTGGCATTCCTGTAGAGTTTGGGGGTAATTGTACTGAAATCAGCAATCTCCTAGGGCATGTCTGCCGTAACCAAAGGTCTCACCATGAAGCAGCAGATTTAACTAGCGCTGCTGAATCTGGTCCTGCTCCATCTGCTCGCCCTTCCGCTGTCATGGGTGGCCAGAGAGGACACGCAAGAACTGAAATCGGGAGCAGATTGTATTCCCATAGCAGAATATATACATCCCCATAGGGAACTGTAAACTGTGCTCTTTTTCCAAGTAGGAATCCCTTTTCCCCTGCCTGGCAGAGGCTTCTTTCACTTTCTGGTGTGGGAGCTGGTTGGGACAGACACCACATCTGGTTGCAGTGATCTGAAACTTTCTTGCCTTCCTCCAGGCAGCCTTCCTGAAGGCAAGTTCCCTGTGTACAATGTGCATATCCATGTTGCTTTAGCTGGAATATGGATCCCTTTTGGCCTCATGTTAAAATGCATCCTCACATGGTGAGAAACAGAATTTTGACTGGAAAGATAGGAACACGGAGCCAATATAAATATTCACTGAAAAAATAGGAATTACTTTCAAAATAGCTAGGCTCCCAATTTATTTCTTCCTCCTTCCTGAAAATTTATCACACGTGCTTAGCTGATGGCTTTTTCCTAGTTATCTATGTTTTCTCTCTGCTGACCTACTTCTGAAAGTGCAGCAGGAGCTGTGTCTTGCTACGTTTTGTGGGCTGTGGTAGTTATTTCAATTAAAACTGGCAGTTGTGTCTTCAGTGGGATTGTGGGTTACCCAGTTCTACTCCTAACAAATTTGTAGTGATACAGGGTAACCAGAGATACTTTGGAGTAAGGCAGAATTCCTGCATTCCTCCTTGTGTAAATAAAATGACCAGAGTTGGGGTTTGGGGTTTTCTTTTTTGGTCTGAGCTGCTGGAGAATTCCTCTGCATGTCTACAGAGGGGAAAAAAATGATGTTGAAAACTGCCTAAATACAACCAACATATTTAGTTCACTTTTCTGTCCACCTTTCTGGAGAGACAAGGACAGAACGGAGAGCCCAGTGAAGGGCTGCTGCGATGGCTAACAGAGTGGCTTTGGTCACCCTGGAGGAGGTGATGGAGGGGGACAAACTTGCACCTTGTGCTGTTCATGGGGGTTACAAGGACCCTGTAAGGGCAGGAAGGCACAGGTAGTAACAAGCGAAGCTCTGGTTCCCGTGCACCATGACATGCAGCCCTGGACTATACAGAAAAGTGGTGGAACCTCCATCCTTGGAGATTTTCAAAACTCAGCTGGGCAAAATGCTGACCAATTTTCTCCAGCTTTGCAGCCAGACCTGCTTGGAGCAGGAGGTTGGACTGGAGACCTTCAGAGCTCCTGTTCCACCAAAAAACTTCAGTAACTTTTCTGTATGACCTAAGGATCAAGCAGCCCATTGCTACTGTCAGATACCACTTTTCTCAGCTCAAACCACACAAATTTGTGGGTCTTTTGCTGCAAAAATCCCAATGACAATGGTTTCCTTCATGGTTTCACCAAAAGAGATAACTGCTGCTCTGGCAGAAATGTTCCATCTTCCACAAGTGTGATGAGTACAGATTTCTTACAAAGAAGTTCAGAGAAAATCTGTTCTTTCTTCCCACTGCTCAAAGAGCAGTTGCCTGTTCCCTGAGGGACTACTCTGAGCCTTTCGTTGTCAACCTGTTCCTTAAAGGAGGTCTTTCTGCCTTCTTTGCTTTTCTGTTTTTTGTCCAGCTTCTGAGACAGACACTGAGGCTCTACGAGCCTCTTTGCCTGCCTGCAGCCTCATCTCTTGAGATGGCTAAAACCCCAAAATACCATGGAGGTATGTGCTTCTCAGATGTGCTTTTGTCTTGGCAGAAATGGCTACAAAGGATGAGAAGGTGGAAGAGGACCGGGGTGGCTTAGCGAGGATGTGGGAGTGATGAGCAGAGAGGGGCACTGGGGAGATGTTGACTAACTGGGGGGAGTCAGGTTTCAGAGAGTGCCATTTTTCACTAACTCTGGCTGGCCAAATATCACGTCTCTCCTGGGGGGATTTCAGTATAACAAGGTTTCTCGCCTGTTTTTGCGTTAGGAAACCATTGACAGACCCTACATCACTTATTGACTTGCATCTGGAAGTCCATTCATTTTGTGCTGTCGCTACATTTTAATTGCCATAGCATATCCCATATTTGGCCTGCTGATGTGTAGCATTGCTGCAACATCACTTCTCCAGATGTCAGCTTCAAACTGGAGATTGAAACATCTGGGGAGGGAGGGAGAAAAAAAAACAAAACCGAGGATTTGCCAGCTGGGGTGGTGTGTGTGATGACAGGTCTGTGGGGGAAGCGCAATAGCTCGATGCGTTTGGACCTAACAGCCAAACAGCTAAGGTGTTATTTACACATGCTGTTTACACACCTCACACAGGCATCGCTAAATTCATTACAAGCCAGTTCCTAGTGGAACCGAGTTTATCTTTTTCGATTAAGAGGGTTGGAAATTAAATGTTGTATGATATATTTTTGGAGTCGGCGCTGTCTGTCTGGAGCAATTTCTGTGGGTTAGATGAGCCCTCGCGAATGCTTTCAACAAGCAGTTTGCTGGACAGTTAGAATAACTGCCATACTATTTTCCCAGGCTGACTGATTGAAGTTAAAAAAACCCACCCCTTTTTAAATCAAAGATAAACTGAGTGATCATGTGAAAGGAAATGCTTCTGTGAGTAACTCCTCTGTCCTGCCCTGTCATCCCGCAGTGTGCTGTTTGTCTGCCCTTTCCCAGGAGAAGACCATGCACGTGGCTGATCCCACTATTTTGGGATAATGTATGTACCAGGGATTCAGGGTGATCAGGAATGAGAGAAGCTGAGCTCCCATGCCAGCACGCCTCCGTGGTCTCCTTCAAGAAGCATCATCTCCCATGGCACGGTGAGGTGCTCCCAAGCTCTAGCTTCATCCTCTGACTTTGGCACCTGGGTCTCAGCTGCCAGGAGAAACTGTCCCTGCAATGGATTTTGAGCCTGGCTGGTCTCTAAAAATAGAAAGAAGTTAAACTATTTTTGTGACTGCTGGGAGGAAGGTCAAGAGGGTTTCAGAACTATTGGGAAGGGGGAGGACACTGGCACAGAGGGGTGTGGGACCAGCGACATGGGATTGCAGCCACAGACCTGGGATATGGAGATGTTCCACACTGAGAAAGAAATGGACCACTGACACTGGCACAGAGGGCTACAGTAGCCAAAAACCCCGGGGGATTAAAGAAACAGGCTGCTGAGCAGCATTTTTCCCAGCTGGTGCCTGTGGTACTGGTGTTTCCAAAGCTCAGGAGAGATACCAAAGTGGCAGTGCATTTGCACCACAGGAAATGAAGCAAAACAAAACATGCAACCCCAAAATCCAAAAAGCTCCAAACTTTGTCTTTAACCATCCCAGTGATGTTAAAATTGCTTCATCCTTCCCTGTGATGTGTGCAGGAAAATCCCTTATGACCCTCCAAGAGCTGTGCACGCAGCAGGCCGAGGCTGGGGACTTTCCAGGTGAGCTCTTGGATTAGGGAGCAGGTATTTTCTAAGAGATACGTGGAAAATGTGCACCGCAGGCCAAACGGCTGCACAGCCACCTCTTGTATCACCCTGAGATCAAAAACCCGTCACTCCCCTTGAAAGAGACTGTTGCCCTGCACGAGTGAGGGTAACTTGTCTGGACAAAATACTGTTTAAATTCCCATGTTTATTCAGAGAGCTTTGCTCAAGGTGAAGCGAGCTTCACCCTGGTGAAATGCCTGTGATCCTGGGAGCTGAATGCTGCGGGTCTTGGAGCTGGGGCTTTCTCAAGGAGCCTCTCTGCCCAGGCAGCACTGGAAACTCGGGTGCAAAGGCTCCCCAGTGCCCAGGAACTGTCCTGGGGGTCCTGGGGGAGCAGAACAGGCACGTACCTGCTGCTCTGTCCAGAAAATTCATCTAACATCACAAACTGGGTGCAGGTCTTCAGCTGGCATGTTACCATCGCTCAGGGGGAGAGCATCTCCGTGGCCCCTGGGGAGGAGCAGGACCCCACGTGAAAAGGGGCAGGGTGGAGGGCATTGTAAGGACCCTCGGGGACAGCACATGAGTTTTAAACTGAGCAGGGATTCTACAGCTGTAAAGTAAGCTCTAAACTCTGCCTATGGTCCTTCCAAACCTGCGCTCATGTAATTGGAGGTCTGCCAGACCTCAGCTGTAGAAGATGTGTGATATTTTGGGAAAAAGAAGGAATTCTTTTCCCCAGAGCTTTTGCCAAACCTCAGATTTCTGAGGGTGAGGGCGCAGCTCAGGCAGCGGGGTGCTGATACAGGGTCCTGCTACCTGGCCCAGGAAAAATAAGCCTGGGTCAAGCCCACCAAGTGTTGGATGCTTTGCAGGTCCATGGCTCTCACAGGCTTGCTGAGCTTCCCAGCATCGTGGTACTGTGGGACCGTGGTCAGGCAGGACTTGGTTGCTCCTTCCTGGTCCCAGCGTGAGTTGCGAGGGAGCCCAGGATTCCCAAGCTACTCCGGGCACAAAGCCATTGGCCTTCTTCCCGTTAGCCATAATCACTGGCTTGCTAGAAAATTTATGAGACCTGCTGTAGTGATACTCATGAATATAGAAGCTGTTGTAAATGTGATTTGTTTCCAGGATTTGACAGTGTTTATCTGAGTGACTTCAGCCATCCGTCATTTACAGTCGCTACAACAGTGCTTCTGCCGATGGACTCCGATAGCCATGAGCTTCTGTCAAGAATTGCAGTTTCATCCCTGATTCCTGATTCTGCTGGGGTTCAGCTTGAGCCAAGAAGCACGGCAGTAAGTCCCTCTTGTTTAGCATTATTGCTGGAAATGTTGTTGTTAGCCATTGCATTCACTAACCCTATTTTCGAGGCTATTACAGTATTTAACTTGGCTGCTCCAGTGTGGTTTTAAAGTTGTGGTTCCAACATATGATATGGGGTAAAAATAGCCAGTGTCTAATTAGAATAATCCCTGGAGAAACTCAGATTCCTCAATTTCACAACGAGTTGTCTCCTCGCAACAGGGCAGGGACATTTCAGCTCAGTGACAGATCCTTCTCCATAACATGGGTCAACCTAGACCTCCATCAGCTGGGGAGAGGTTGTGATCAGAGAAGCCAGGAGAAAGCTCCTGAGAAAAGCCCTGAGAGCATTTCACATCTCGGGAGACAGCAGCTTCTCCAGTCTAGACATTTAGGTAGGGCTTAGGTGACCACCACCAATAGCTTCTGCATTTGTATTTAGCTTTTCTAAGTTCCTGTGTGGGTGTGTGAGAAAAATCCCCTGCCTCATCCATCGCCGGAATTTCTGGGAATTGGGCAGACTCTGCCTGCAGCATTACGGTTTGGGGTTTGAGCTGGCAGTGGTGCCAGAAATAGTATTTTGCAAGCAGCAGTGTGCAGGAGTCCAGAGGGCAGTCGGATTCCATGGGGCTATCATTATCCCGTGGAGCATTCCTGGGGTCTGCAGTGGGGCGCAGGGAGGGGCGTGAGGGCCAGCAGTGTCCTTTAGGCTACCCACCATCCCGGCTCTATCCCACAGAGGGAGATGAGTCAGACCCTCAGCTCCGCCGCTCCGGCAGCTGGAGAGCGGTCCAGGCCCAAAGGGCAGGCAGGGGCTGTGCCCTGGGGAGCTCCCATACAGGTGATGAATTCCGAGAGGCACGGATGGGCTGCTGGCACTGCGGGCAGCCTTTGCTCCACATGTGGCTCCCAAAGTCCTGCTAAACCCCGTGTCTGTGTCCTGAGGGGCTCCAGGACCACTTTTCTGGAGAAGATGGAGGGGCTGAGGGGTGGCTTAGCTTTTCCTCTCAAAGCCTGCCAGGACAGGCTTGCCATGGTTGTGCCCAGGCACCCTGAGCAAGTGCTCTCCAGGGCCTGGTCTTGTTTCATTTATGTTCAAGACTGAAATGAGATACACAAACAAAACTGTGAGGTGGATGCTACCAAGTCACCAGGCAGTTGTCCTGGGGCTGATGGGACACCTCCTCTGTGCTCCCCGGGGCACTGGGGGGTGTCCTTGGCTGGCCAGGACCCCTTGTCCTCCAGGCACGTCGTGAACCCGCTGTGCTCAGAGCCATGCTGGGGATAGTGCTCTGTGTGGGACACGTATTTCCTCCTTCCCCCAAACGGATGGAAATATTTCTGTTCTCCAAAATTAGTTTCTAAATGTGTTGGAATTTCCTTTCAGTACAAATTCTTGAAAATCTGCTCCTCATTGTGAAACCGAATGGCAAAGTATAAGCCCCCCTCTCTGGAATTCCTCACCCAAAGCAGATTTCAAGCATGTCTGTTCCGAGGGCAGCTCCCAGGCTTGCCCTGCCGAGAGGCTGCGGCCGGGGCTCGCTGTTTGCTATGGGGCTGATTGTGTTTTCCTTCTGACAGCTAAAGAAAATGCCAGTCCTGCTTCAGAAGATACTTCTCATCTCCTCCAGGGAGACTGGACTGCTTGGGGACCTGGTTGTGTTCAGCCCCCTGGACACATGCAACCCTGCACGAACCCCTCCCGCTCAGCACAACACCCCCTGTTTGCAAAGGGCTATAGACTGATGGGTCATGCACCCAGACAAAACTAATACAATAAGAGTACTTTACAGCAAGGCAGAGTGTCAATAATCTTATTTAAGAATGACATATCTTATTTTCCATGTCTTCTGGTACCATCTGGACCTCTAGGGAAATATCTGGAGTAGCCTGGCACATTCCCAATCGCACATCTGAAAAGAGTTATTTTCAAAAGGCCAGAAAAACAACTGCTTGTGAGGGCTGATTTCAGAGTCTGACTTCACTTTGAGCAGTGGCTCCTCATTGGTTTGGTCACCGGGGTCATGCTTTTTTGAGATATATGACAAAACTCAAGCTCTAGACAGAAAACACAACTGCCTTTCAATACTAAGATGGACTCTTTAGCCCTAAACAAGAAGACAGATAATTTTATTTGAAACTCTGGTTACAGAAACTCTTTGTTTGCATTTCTTCTAGAGAAGCACTATCTCATTGCGTCAACCAATCGGCTTCAGTGGGCACCAAGGGAGCATCTGTGCCCAGGCCAGTTCTGGGAGTCTGGTCCCAATGACTCTTTTGCTCAAAAGTAGGTCAGACTTTATTCCTTTTCCAGCAGGGAAATTAAGAGCAAGTTCAAATACAAGATTTCCTGGAAACCAGATGAAATTGCTGCTTCTATTTCTAGAAGCCCTGCCAGAGACAAGCTCCTCTGTACTCAGGCTAACTCCTCTCCTAACTTTACCGTATGATTGATGACTCAAATTATGAGGTTTTGTTTCCCATTTCTACCTGAGATTTCCTGTTTGGGCTCTTCCCAGATGCAGTGAGAAAGGTTACCACAAAGATATTTATGGACATATAACTCTAGCTGTTAAATTTGTAATTGCCCAGCCCCGGGGGGGAACATCCTTTAAGCTGAGTCAGTGGCTGTAAGAATACAGCACACACCGTGGAAAACTGGCCTCACTTGCAACACCACTCACCTACCGTGCTGGCTCCTTTGGTGCCATGATGTGCAGCAGGATTATATTAGACTTGGTGATTGCTGAGTCTGAGTCAGCGGCGCTGAATACTGCGGTCTCTCCATCTTCCCTGGTCCCCGGTACGCCCAGCGCTGTGCTGGCACCATCCTGTCCTTCAAAGGCTTCTTCTGGAGAGATTTCAAGATTTGGGTTTGATCCTGCTGGGGCTCACTGAGAATTTACATTGCCAAAGGCATTTGTCCTTGGAAGTGTCCATTTAGAATCGGTACCAGCGGTCCCTGCACATAGCACAGCCTGTATACGAGCCAGGGGGTTATATAGGATCAGTGTGCAAGATGCTGAAGGTGAATCTCAGCCTAGCACCCAGGCTGGAGAGCTGTCTTATGCTGGAGAGGTGTCTGGTGAAGGAGTTCTGCCCCACTAGCCTGGGGTCCCATCCTGTTTGGCTGCCAGTGGGGCTGATGCAATGAGCCCAAAGCGTGCGTGCAGACCTGGGACTCGGGACACTACCCTGTGGATCGGACGAGGAAGTTATGGAATCACCTTGGTGAATCAACTCCCCTTACAGCTAGGTCCAAACTTCTACTTAGTCATGGCACAAAAACATCGGTGAACTCCATGGCAACCACACGGAATGAAAGGATGATGGTAGGGATAGTTCCGTTTCCAGAAAGGAGGGATCCACACTTTCCAGCCTGGCAAGGCTGGGATGGCTCCCCTCTCCCAGGGCAGCAGGGCTGGTCCAGGAGGTGTGGGCACCAACCCACCTCGGCTCCCTGCCTGCAGCGCCCGTGTCCTTCGCCTCTGGTGTCTGAGCCATCAAATCCTTCCACATTCCTGCCCTAATCCAGCCTCGGCAGTGCTTGCTGCTCCTGCCAGAGGCATTTCTGACCGTGGTCTCAGGAGTGCACTGTGGCAGCTGTGCGGTCGGGCGGCTGTCCCACTCCCATGGCCGGTGCGGGGAGCCCAGCGCAGGTGGCCCCAGCCCCGTGCTCCTCTGTCACCATGGCTGCTGCAGTAAGGTGACCTTTATGGCCTGCAGCCAGGGTTGGGTGTGAACAGTTTCGCACACGTACAAATAGCCACGGCTGAAAGTGCAAATGCTCCATGAACAGAAAGGGTCCCCTCTCTGGCAGGAGACCACATCTGAGCTCACTTACCACTGACCTGACACAAACGATCATCTGTGCAGCCATTAGGCAGCTTTGATGGTCAGCATATCAGCATGTTGCTGAGTGAATAATTGCAGCTGAGGACAGTGCAAGCCTACCAGTGTGGTGTGTGCAACCGTGAAAGAGCATGGGGCCACTGGAGCAAAATCCTGCTCTCTTGTACCACCAGCCTGGTGGGAAAGACCATGGGGACCCAGGTCTCTCAGTTCTAGCACATTGGTTGAAATGATAGTGGCATTGTGGAAGGAATATGCCTATATCTGTTAGCACAGGGATCCTTCCCCATGAGTTGTGGCATGCTCTTGAGAAGGGGATCTCTTGTATGAAGCAAGTAGTTTTCCTGGAGACATCATGGACACGAAGATGTTCTGGGTTCCTCCCTGTGAGCTGCTGCGCAGCCAGCGTGGCCGCAGGGATTGCAGACACTACATGGGCGTTTTCCGGCAAAAAGCCGTGTACAATTCCAAAAGGAGAAACCAAACTGCTGGCAGTCATGCTGAAGCCACAGATGGTGAGGAAACCACAGAACCAAAGGCTGGCCTTGAGAAAACATCCTGATCACCTCCTCCTGCAACCAGGAACCACCATGGACCCGCTCACAACAGACACTGGTTTTCCCATGATACTGCACAGACCCAGGCATTTCTTCCCCTTGGTAAACCCATGATGTCCCCAGCAGGGACACTCAGCTACCCCAACGCTCTCCTGGGAGCTCGGCTCCCAGCTGAAAAGCATCTGGACAGTCCTATGCCCTGGTCTTTCCTATACTTCCCCAAAGAGTGATGGAGCTGAGAGCGTACCGGGAAGGATCTGCCGGTGCCAGTATGAAGGTGGCATTGTGTTGAGCAAAGTTTGTCCATTTTGCCCAATTTCCCTGCTATAAATGAACCTAAGAGCTGAAGGGCAGCTTTGTCCCTGTTCCCCCAGTGTCTTCCTGTAGGTTTTTAGACAAGACATTGAGCCTCTTGATCCCAGGGAGGATAATCGTTTCCATGGCTGTTGGCAAGGGCAGGAGCTGGCTGCCCTCAGTGCTCAGTAGCTTGAGGCTGAGCATTTGCTCCATTCCCTTGGAGAGAGCAGGAATTATTTACTGGGGAAAAGATCCTCGTTACAGCTGGAACGTGTCCCAGGGACCAGTGACCTCAAGAAAAAACAAATTTGGTGATGAAACCAAAAGCAGAGGTCACCAGGCCAGCCTGGTGATGGGGTCTGTGTCCAAGCTGAGCCTCGTCAGTGACGGCTGACACGCTGCCAGGCTCGGGGACCGCCGCAGGAGCAGGGTGTCCCCGCGGCAGCGTGCGTGGTGTGGGGGCTCGTGCCCCCGGCTCCAGCCCTGCCCCTCTGCGAACAGGAAGCTGGCGAGCAGCTGCTGAATAAGTCATTTTGGAGAGTTTGTACCAAACTGGCTTTCAACTCCTCAATGTGTAGGAAGGAAAAAGCCGTGAATACGCTTTTGTGACCAAGTTTGGCACCAGCCGCGCTCTGCGAGAGGGACAAGAATGTGGCCATTTAGAGGGGAGTCAGCTGCCCTTTAAGAAATGAAACGATCCCTTCCCTTTCCTGCGAGGCTTTATTCGGGGGAGAATAGGAACGAGACAGTGAGCAGCTTCTTTCTCTTGCTGGCGCTGAGGGCTGAGGTCCAAACTGTGGATGTCAGAGTGTAGGAGAGACCCCACTCCAGGGAAGCTGCACAGCCCACGACGAGCCCGGCCGGCCGGTCCCTCTCTCTGCAGCCCGTCTGCTCCAGGAGGAATCGGACTGGGGCAGTGAAGCTCCAGATCTGCCCTTTCCCGGATAATCGCGCACGCCCCGCGGTGATTACGCTGGGACTCCAACAAAACATCTGTCTGCTCCTCCACAGGGCTCGGAGGGGTTCTGGAAGCAAGAAATTTGGAAGGATTTGCCCTTTTATGAAACAATTCCCCACCCAGTTTTTGAAAAGTTTCTGTATGTTACGTTAAAAATGGACTGTGTCCAAGCACTTGCGGGTTGTTTTTTTTTTTTGGAAAGGCTTAGACATTTTGTACAGATCTTTGCTTTGTGGACAACTTGAAATCCAGGGGCTTTGTAGCAATCTGGAATGAAGACATGCTTTGCTTTATCAAATCCTTCGGGAGGCTGGCCTTCTGCTTTCTGTCTAGTTGAAGCTTTGACCCTATTCATTGGCGTAATTGTCACATCCAGTGAAATAGGGAACTGGTCTCTGGGGCAGACAGTCTGCCTTAGCTGCGGCTCCGAGAGGATGGCTTGGTCATGCATATACCCAGAACTTCTCCAAAGAGTGACTTAGGAGTTTTCTGAATGACTGGCTTTGGGACCTTACAAGTCCTAAAGCAGTAGGAAGCTCCAGATGATTTCAAAATGCTCATTGTGCCAGGAAAAAGGAAAATTAAGCAAGGCAGATATTTGTAGGTTGGCTAGTGCTAAACTGTGTCGCTCCACTGGGATCATTTGCTCCAAGTGTAGACTTCTTGTAATAAAAGTTTGTAATAAAATGTAAAACATGCAGGGGTCTGAGGTGGGAGTCAAGATTAACAGTTGCTTTCTTCTTGGCTTTCATTCCTTTCTTGCCTTCCCCTGGTTTGGCATCTTATCACAAGCATAAAAGAATATTGGTTAAAAACTCTGCTGGCAGTTTCCTCTTTCTGCCATGTCCTGCAGAAGGTCTGGAAAGACAGAGACAGCTCCACCAGTGCTTCCTCATTTAAGGTCAGCGGTGGCTTCTTTAGTTCCTGCACCAAAAAACGGCTGGAAAACGGGGAGTCTTTACGGCTGGGTGTGTTCTGACAGATGTTTGTAGACTCACTGCTGATGGGGTTTAATTTCAACTAATCCTTCTGTTCCTGTGTGCATAGCACCAGTGTTTCAGTGTTCATGCATCACCCCATCCCACTTCTGATCCTCAGTCGAGGGGAGAGGCAGAGAAACTGGAGAGCCCAGTGAAGAGCCACTGGGACGGTCAGAGTTGGGGAAGAGAGGCTGAGTGAGCGGCTTTGCTCACACTGGAGGACAAGGTGGAGGGGATTGGAACCCACCTTGCACGGCCCATGGGGGCTACAGCAATGAGAAGGGAAACCGGAGGGACACAAAGACGCGGCTCTTCCCTGTGAGAGGGGCACAGCCCTGGGGCAGGATCCAGACAGGTGGAGTGACCTCCATCCTCAGAGGTCTTCAAAATTCAGTGGCAAAGCCCTGCTCTAGACATGTCAGAGAGAGAGTTCATAAAACCTTTGGAAGCTGGTAACTCCACCTCTTCCTTGGCTGAAAATCAGGAATGGCACAGAAGGACCAAACCAGCAAAGCAGTGACAGACTGGGAAGAGGAGCCACCTTTCCAGCCATAGCTTTTCCATTGACCGGACAGCACAGGGGGACTGGTAAAGGTTAGACCAGAACCCATGAAATTAGCTTCTTTGAAATAGTTTTTCCATTACATATTATAGTTCCTTAAGTGAAATTAACTACAGTATTTCTGCTAAACGTTGGCGTGCTTAAATTATTTGTTGCTGGAGAGCAGATCTATGTTAATGAAAGAGGGAGAGGGGATTTTACTTTGAAATTTCAGCCTCTTCTTTGTCTCTTACTTGCCTATGCCAAAACTATCCTTAAAGATTTGTTTAAAGATTTACTGGATTTGTACAAAGCCTTGTTATTTTAGCTGAGCGTGTTCTTTACAAGGTTATTGTCAGTAACTGAATTAATTTTTTCTCCAATTACTGAGTTCATATTTTTACATCAAGGTAGCGTATCTCTGCTCTTTCTTCAAAAATGTAGTTTATTTCCGACAGACCAACCAAAATGCCTCAGCTCTTTTATGAGCTCTTTCAGTTCATTTATAAGTAATTGAACTGGAAATCTTTTGCTTGGTTGGTTTTTAAAATTCAATTCCCTTTTGGTCAGTATGAGTAGTTATGAAATGCTGAGCTTCATTGTGGCTAATGCTGGTTTGAGTTCCTTTCCATGATGCTCTCTTTTCTGAACTGAATGGACTTTGAATGTTCCCCTAAGAGGCTCATGCCCAGCAGCAGGTTAGAAGCCAGCTGGGCTAGCCTGGAGGGATGCAGTTACTGGCTGCAGGCTACCAAACCTCGCTTCTCCACCTGACATCACTTCTCGTGGTGCTTTGGGGATGGGCTTCTTCGGCATCTGTCAAGCTGCTGTGCTCTGTTCCTACCTCTTGTGCACCTCTTCTTCACCAGCATGAGTAATGCTTGGTACTGGAAGCAAGTGTGACACTGGTGGCTACTAACCAGACCTGGCAGAGGGCAAGCAGGACCCCCAAACACCACCATGACATTCCAACTACTGGCCACAGAGCTCCCACTCCTTGTGGCTCATCTGTCCTTTCTGGCATCCATTCCCCGTTAGCAGAAGCTGGACATTTAAATGAAAGTCACCGTTCAAAACTCAGTTCATCAACTGAAAGGTAATTTGTGCAGTTTTAATTCAGCCTCTTCCATGCCTGCATTCTGAGAGCAAGGTTTGGTCACAAACTTGGCGACCACACTCTGTATTTGCTTTATAAGAGTCCTCGTGTGCCTCTTGGAAATAAATCTGCCCAGTTTTGAAATTCTGAAGCAATATTATTTCATCTCTTGCCAGTAGTGGATTGGAAAATGATAAGAATCTTCCAGGCTACATAACAGATATTTTGGGAGTTTCATCTTACTTCTCCCATGACATTTTTATTTCTTTCATATGAAACAAACATATATGTTATGTCTATATATGTTAAAAGCTCCTTTTTTTTGTTGGAGTAAACTGGGGAGAAGGTAGCTATTTTGCTAACTGACCTTTCCTAAATATTTTGGAAATAATAACCTTCTTTACATATGTTTTTTTCCCCCCCCCTTTTTTTTTTTCTGGTAAATTCGTCCAATGGGTTGACCAAAATGAAAATTGCCATTTTGATCCAGAAGGATTTTCTGGGTGAAATACAGTTTAAAACAAATATTTCTGTAAGGGCTGGCCATGAAATCCTGGTTTTATGTTATTTCCACTCCTCCACCTCCTCCTGGCACCACAAACACACACATTCCCTGCGGCTAGAGCTGGGAATGATCAATTGCAATTAATCTGGGCAGAAAATGAAGGGGTTGGGTTTTGATGTGATTTCCTCGTGCTCTGCTGGGCAGCAGCTCCTGTGGCTGTGAGTGGTCTGGGGTACCACCACCTTCCCAGATGCTCAGCATTTTGGCTCTTCTCCCCCCTCATCCCCTGGTTTTGGTCCCCAGTCCCACACGGACTCGCTGAACGTGCCAGTGAGGTGAATTATCCGACCTGGTTTGGGCTGAGTAAGCTATGGGTTAGGATGGTGGGGCTTGGTTTTATTTTGGGGCCTCTTCTCTGGGCTTTAAGTCCTGGCTTAACACCCCGTCCCTGCTCTGTGAGCCAGCTCAGCCCATCCAGCACCTTGCCAGCTGCATGAAATGGCCAGGCTGGAGTCACCTCTGTGTCCCTCCTTGCCGCTGCCTGATCCCTCATAATAATGTCTGCAATGTCTGCTGGTGCCTGAGGGTGACAGAGGCTTCAAAAGACTTTCTGCCCAGTGTTAGGTTTTTGAACTTAATGTAAATTGAGTGGATTATAAGAAATTCAAGTTGCAACATAGCTGCTTGTTAGTCGAGTATTTTCTTTTTTTTTCTATTTTTTTTTTTTTTGGAAAGCAAAACGTATTTCATTTGCACTCCAAAAAGTGTCAATATTTTTTTTGCAGGTCAGCAGCACCGTTCTCAGCTTGGCATCTGATCTGGAGCGGAAGCATTTGAACTCTGGGCGTGTTGCGCCAGCACAGCAGATCGATGGGCCATTAGCACCCACGGCATGGGAGAGAGCTCAGAGCTGCCAGCGCTGCTCTCCCTGGCGTGAGGCTGGGGCAGAAACCAGCAATGCCAGCTCCACACACAGGAGATGCAAGGTAGCAAAGAAGAAGAGGAGACAGTTTCTGTGGCAGCTCTGGTGAACAAATCCCACAGTACCAACCCTGTCCTCCTGTCTGCGGGATCCTCCCTGCACGTGGGGCTGGGGATGAAAACCTGCCGCTGGTACCCAGGAACCTGGGTTGTTCCCCCATGAGGGGATGCAGATGATCTCCGATCCGCCCTGGAAATGCATTCCCCAAGGGGAATCCCCATCCTCTCACTCCTGGAAGTTCCCTCTCTGGCTCCTGGCCAGGCCACCTGCATTTGAAACTCCGTGGGACTTCGCTTGGGGTTTCTGTGTTATTAATCCTCCCCAGAAGAAATCCCAGGCCTTTCTGGACCTCTTCCCTGTTTGCTAGGACAGCTGCCAGGGCTGTGCCGCTGCTTCGTGTCAGCACAGGAGGCACTGCAAAGCCCCTGTGTTTCCAGAAGGCAAGGGGAGCTCTGCTTTCCCCATGAAGGCTGCAATCTGATGCTCTTTGCTGTGCTTGCTGGATACTGGGATGCCTTCTTGGCCTAAACCCTGAACAAAGCAGCTCAAAATCAAATCATCTGTCTAGATAACCAAATAAAAATAGACCTCTGTGCTCCTGGTGTATCCCAGCTGTCCTCACATAACTGTTAGGCAATGGACCCAGGCTGTAAGAAGGTAAGGAAGAAGGGGCTGCGCTGGCATGGAACATTGCAGGGCTCCCTGGTGCCATGTGTCCAGCTGTGGCCATGAGCACGTGCCAACTCCACCATTTGCCTACTTGGATGTATAATCAATATACAGTGCAACCTGATTTACTACTTGATGACACAGGATCCAAGGAGCGTGGCATACCAGTGTGCAGGCAGGAGGGAGAGCTGTGGGGTGCTGATGAAGATGAGACATTGAAGGTGTGAAGCACCCAGGGGCTGTTCTTCACCACTCCTGGCTGGTGCAGACCCACCAGTGCCTGGCTGTAAGTTGGCAGGTGTGGGGCTCACCCCGCTTTGAAGGAGCGGTTTAAGCGAGCTGCAGCAGTACAAGTGCTGATGGGTATCTGTTTCATTGGGTCTTAACCATATCTTGTGGCAAGATCACAGTTTCTCATGGGTTTCAAGCAGAAGGGAGGAAATTGTAGTTTCCAGCAGAGAAGAACGAAGCAAATTCATGTAATCACATGTTCACGTTAAACAGAACAAGCACCAGAAGAGAACTGTCCTTCAGCTGGTCCTTGGGGGCCACGTTTCAAACAGAAGCTCTCCCTAGAAGCACTCACGAGGGAGAAAATGGACAAGACTGTCAGGCTGGATGACCCACTCGGGACCAGGGGTGGTGGGTGACACTTGGCTCTGCTTCCCCCGTTCACAGCCGACAAATGTCCCCTCAACGCCAGACTGCTGCTGGGCACCAGCTGGTGCCCAAGAGAGCAGCAAGAAGCTGGCCTTAAGTCACCGTGGATTTTCGGCTGGTAGGACTCAGTGCAGTGAAGGAGGAACACCCTGGGTAGCGATGGGAGCAAGGAGAGTGTATTCTTCACCGAGAGGGTAGGTTTTATCTGATTAAGTGCAGATGCCTGCAGTTGTGTAAAAACATCCCTCCCTGCAGATGCGGGGGCTCTGGGCAGGGAAGCACTGGGGGAACGAGAGCTTGTGGGATGGGGTTAGCAGTGCAAGGGCCTTGTACAGGAGCAAGAAGTCACGTTTTGGTGAAGGAACTGTGTTTTTCTTGCAAAATGCACGTATTGTTGGCAGGAGGCTAAGAAAGAGCAGGGGTGGGTCAGAGTCACACTCCGGCTCCAAAGCATTCCTCCTGGGAGACGCTGAAGGGCCTGCGAGTTCATCTCGGTTCTGTTACGTTACTGGACACTTCTTCTCTTTGTTTATGTGGTAGAAACATCTGAAAATAATTTGTCCCCTGTTAAGCTTTGCGGACGGTCAGGGTTCTGCGTGCAATTTGGTCTCCACCTCAGCCAGGATTAGCTGGGGCCGGTCTGTGTTTGCTTATTAGCTAACGAGAGGCAATGTAGTTAGTGGGGCTCTCGGGGGGAGGGGGGGGCCCGCCTTGGCCGTGTGGCCACCGTGGCCGTGCGTGGGCACGCGCCGGGGTGGGTGCGGTGCCGATGAGCTCACCCTTCGCGGGGAGCGCCGGCGGCTCACCCGCTCCTCTCCATCGCTCTCGCCCACAGGCCGGCGGGGACGAGGCAGTGAGATGGCAAGAAATACACACCCCCCAGTTATTACCAGTATCGATAGCATCTGCGTCGGAGGGCTGGGGACCTGCTGAAGAGGGATGCGAGTGCTGCCGGCCTCGCTGGAGCTCCAGCAAAGCCCTGCGTGAGCGATACATGCTGACCGATGCTCCGGAGAGGGCGGATGGAGAAA
>JAHREE010150476.1:0-58225 GCA_033628505.1 Tringa tobata
TCCCTCATCAAGAGTCCCTCCCCATCTCTCCTGGAGCCCCTTTAGGGGATAGAAGGGGCTGTAAGGTCTCCCTGGAGCCTTCTCTTCTCCAGGCTGAACCCCCCCAACTCTCTCAGCCTGTCCTCCCAGCAGAGGGGCTCCAGCCCCCCCAGCATCTCCGGGGCCTCCTCTGGCCCCGCTCCAATAGCTCCATGTCCTTCCTGTGCTGAGGTCTCCAGAGCTGGATCCAGGACTCCACACTACACATGCTCTGGCATGTATTCTTCAGCTTCACCCTGAACTGATGTACCAAGAACAGCCCCAGCACAGAGAGTGAGCCAAACGCGCTGCCACCACTTGAGTTGAAAAGCCAAGCCTCTGACTGGGGGCTGCAATAACTCAGACCCACAGGGGACCGTGTGACAAATCCCTTTCTGTGCCAAACTCATAGAGGCACAATCACACTCTTCTGCCGAGCAGCAACCATCTTTCAAAAGAACAGGAGCACAGCCCAGCTCCACGAAATCAAATAGATTATATACGCTCCCTTGAAGAATTCTCAGTTTATTCACCAGTGGCCACACACTCATGCATAATGCACTTACAGTCACTCATGAAAATAATGTATTGGTGACATCTGAGCCATTTGAGCAGAACGTGGGTCACAAGAGATCAGAGATGGAATTTCTTTATTGTTCCACCGCTGCTGTTTGGTTATGTTTCTCTCATTCAAGGTTAAATCATTTCTGTTTGGAACAATCATTGCATTCTGCATTACACGCTGGCAAAACTAATGGGCCCCCCTGGGCCGGCAAACGCTGCGCGCCTCTCCCGAGGATTCCTCCGTACCCCTGCTCCTTCCCCGGGTGACTTCTCCTACACCCCACGCTTCTCGCTAATTTGTGAACTGCCTGGGAGTCAAATCAGATGTTAGGTCCCATTAACTGCTGGGGAGAAAGGTCTGATAACGGTGCAAATTGATTTCTCTCTCTGTTAGTACTTCCCATCAGAAGGAACAGATTCCTTCACTGGGAAGGGCGACAGGCTATTGCTCTCTTTCCATACAGAGTTCTAGCAACCCATCAGAAGGGAGGCAATTGCTGTCTCTTGTCAGGATACTATTTCTCAGCAAGTGATTAGCTACTGATGGAGGGATATGATATGCCCTTGGCTCAGGCAGAGAGATAAATCCAAGCCTAATGTTTGGAGACCGGTTGTTGGGCTCATTATTTGCTTTCAGGAAGTGTGCACCTCTCCTGCACTGCCTTTGATCTAAGGAGAGGCTTTTATCTTCACACTGAAGACTTCAACAACTCCCTCGCTCTCCCGCAGCTTGATTTACTCCAAGCTTGGTCGCCACCATGACACAGTACATGGGCTGGATACTGACTGTTCTCCCTCAAGGTTTGCTTCCCTGGGTACAAATTCCAGACATCCAGCTGTGTTGAGCTCAAGGTCAGCTAAGAACCAGGACCAAGACAAGCCATGGTTCTGCATCCGTTCCAGGGGAAGGGCACACGAGCACGAGAAGCATTTGGTGGAGCATCCACCTGCCTTTGGTGTTCCAGCCTTGATGAACAGATATTCACCTAAAGCTGCTTGTACTATTCAGCTTAATCTAAAGCAAGGCTCAGATGCAGAAATTCCTCCTCTACCACCCGACTACATCTCTTCTCGGGGGAATAAAACTGCAGCGATTTCTCTCCTTGTGAAAGGGAAAGTTCAGCATATTAAAGTATGGCCCAGCCCGACTTAGAAGTTCCTGGAGTTATAGGGCAACCACTTCTCTGGAGCGCACCAAAACCTTTGGCCCCACGAGGAGGAAAGGAGACAACGCCAGCATCAACGACACGTGCAAAGTCACACCAAGTGTGTTTCTGTGGAGCTGTGTCGTACCCACCTCAATCTCCCCAGCTGTTTCGCTTCACTGGTGGTTGAAATGAATTCTGTATCTTCAGAGAGTGAAGCTCTGCTCCCGTGTAGTCATCTCCCTGTTTGGTTTATCTGCAGGGACTGAGCCAAGGATCTCTTGACCTGAAAACATAAGTCTCTCCTACTTGAACCCAGAGGTCAGCATTGTTAGCTCGGCGGCAGCAGCAGCGGTCTCCAAAGCTCAGCACGTGCTCAGCCACCGGAGAGGGCAGGGAAGAGCCACAGCAGCTCAGCCCTGGGAGAATTCCCTCTGGGCAAAGCAGGTCAAGAATGTATTCGCAGTTCTGCAGATTTCTATTACAGGCAAAGAAAACCTGGGAACAGTCCAGATGATGTTTCATTTCATCTTTTTTTTTTTTTCTCTTAAATCAAACTGAGATTTCATTTAGAAAAATCATTTTGAAGATCAGTTTTTAAACTTATTTGAAAGCATCTCCCTTTCCACAATGATCCTAAGCCATTTTTCCCCAGATTATTTAAGTTCTCCATGGCAAAAAATATTATTTAGATTGACCTGAAACTATTCCCTGAATTTTTCAATGGGTCAAATAACCAAAGCCTCAGTTATTTGTACAGGTCTTTGGTGTGGTTTTGGCTTCAAACTAGGACACTCTTCTATGCATGAGCTATACCTGAAGAAAAGTCTCCCATTTCAGATTCTGAAAAGTGGCATGAAATGGTTAATGAGCAAAGAATGGCCCAAAAAACTGTGCTCTAGCTCCTCCACCTGAATGCCCACATGAAAAGGCTTCATTTTGTCCCCCAGCCTGCCCTTTGGGTGTCAGTCAGCTCTGTGTGGTTGCGATGCAGTAAGCAGAGAGGCCACCCCACAGCCTGAGCGGGCACAGAAGACACATAACCCGGCTGTGCTGCCAGCTCCGCTTCAGACCCAGGACCACCACTCCCAACGCTCCCACCAGTACACAAGAGCCTGGAGGGATCAAAGCACCCCATCTGCCCCAACAGCAGAGCTCATCCCTTGGGATGCAGCATGAAAACATTAGAGACAGGGAGCTCCACCTCCTCTCAGAGTACAAAGCAAACCAAAACCAAGCGCAGAAGATACAGGAAATACATCACCGTGACTTTTCCCCTCTAACTCATCAACCCCCTCTCCTTCCAATTCACACCCATTAGTTCCAACTCCTACAATGCCCAGGAAATTAAGACCTTCATTAGTTTAAAAATGCCAAGGCATGGACAGCAAGGTCTAGTCAGACTTTAGCAGAGGGTGAGGATAAAGCTGAACAGTTAGAGCATATCCCTGCAAATTTCCAGGAACCAGACTGGAATAGGAAAGACAAAATGCTGTGCTTGCAACCAGGGCAAAAAGAGGAACAAACCTTTCCTAGTGCAAAACCAAGACGAGTAAATACCACGTCAAAAACCTAAAAAGCAGCAGCAGCACAATAAAACCCAGCAATAACTTTCCCCAGCACTGCTCACTGACACCAGCTAGCCAAGCCTCCGCTGGGATAAATGACATAGAACTTCCTATGATAAACTAATAAAAGAGATTTCTATGAGTAATCATTGATTTGACAGGAAGTCAAACAAATCTATCCATCACCGCTGACATGTGTCTACAACCTCCCAAACAAAGCAGCGTCTACAGAGAAAAATTGAGCAAACTGCCCACACTGTCTCAAATGCCACATAAAGACAACCAGCGTCAGACGCCTCGATCGAACGCTCCCTGCCATTCACTCCGGGCTCCCTCTTTGATCGCTTCTGGATCCGCTTCCGAGGGCTAAAAACATCAGACAAACCCCTCAGCTTCTCCTCCTCCCACATCCTGCCCCTGCGCTCCTCACCCCCCGCGTGACACGATCTCCACCTCCATCGGAGATAAGGAGAACGACCAACCTAGTGGTTCCATCCCACTCCTCTTCTGCTCATCAGTGGATGATGATCTTCTCCAGATTCTTTGATACCAGGAGGGGGTCCATCCGGCCCAGAACTGAGCTAAAGATGGCTGGTCATTGTAAATATTTGAGGTTCTGTGCACACCAAGCTCTGAGCACAGACACCAAATCACAGAATCACAGAATCTTAGTGGTTGGAAGGGACCTCCGAGATCATCAAGTCCAACCACATAAAAAAAAACGGACAAAAAAAGAACCCAAAAAACAAACAACAAACCCAAAAACACTACCCCACCAACTAAACCCCACACACAACACCCCACCACAATCCCACCCCTCAGCACAGGAGGACAGGGGCTTGGCCACCTCCTTTAATTCTGGAAATGTATTAGCAATCAGCAAACAAATCCAGTGAGGAGTTTATAGTGCTTCTCCCAGGTGCACGGTGATTTGACCGGGCTCTCTGGGAGCTGGGGCTGGGGCCAGACCCAGGAGGGGAGCAGCCTGGAGCTCAGCAAGGTCGGCCTCAGTCCCAGCACAGCGAGATGTCACCGCTGCTCTCTGCCACTGGGCCGTGACAGCAGCTCAAGCCACCGTAACAACAATCACCGTGCTCACACCAGCAAGGCTGGTCTCTAAGAACTCCACATCTACTGTCTTTAGAGGAACAACAGATGCTGAACCCTTCCAGAAGTGCCAATTCCACCAGGCGTGCAACACTCCAGCATAACAGAGCTGGTGGACTGGCAGTGCTATGTTGGTGGCTCGACTCGATCCGAAAGGTCCCTTCCAACCCAAACAATTCTATGATTCTACAACTGCATTTTGGGATATCCACTGCTTTTCCCATATTTTCGGATCACTTCCCCTCTGCTCTGCCCCTCCAAGGCTCAAGCAGAAACAGTGACTTGGTGCAACCCAAGTCTCCCTTGCAACTTCTCCTCTCCTGGAACATCTCAAGAGTTTTATGAGATGCCATGACGCGTTGTCACTCTGCCAGAGAGCACAGTCTTGGAGAAGTCAAAGCCATTTTTACCAGCAGGGCCTGGAAGCCAGGGCTCAGCTCCCATCTGTGAACTGAGCACGCCATCAGAAGCGACACGAATACTGCAACGACAGCACGACCTGCTTGGTTTGCAGCAATGATGTCAGTCTGCTTCTCCCCCCATCCTGAGGGGGGGAACTGATGAGCCCTTTTAAACTTTTTCATAAGAAGCTAATTACTCCCTAAAAGAAAAAGAGTTCTTGCCTCAATTCCTGGAAGAAGCACAGAGACTTGAGCCAGAATCACATACACACGAGTCAGCTGGACCCACGGCACCCCGGAGACCAAGGCTCCTCTGTGCTGATGCTGTCTCCAGCCCCCAGTGAAAGCATCCCTGGAAACTGCAAGTGAAAGCAAAAAGAGCAAACAAAGAGAGCTGTGCACGATCACGCAGCAAGGCCAGGCTTGGGGCAAGGTTTCCTGAGCTCCAGTTCATCTCCCTCAGCTATAGGTTACCTAGTTGTTACAGCAAATGCCAAAATCCCCAGCTCCATAGTACGCTGACTTTTCCAGGGCAGCTTCTGCAAACACAGCAACTCCCAGAAAGCAATCACTAAAGGGGGGCTGAAAGCAATCAAAGGCACTTCAATTAGAAATGCAGATGATCCCTCACTGCTGATTCAGGACAGCATGGGCTTAGTACTAACCTGTGCAAACATAAACACAACCAAATTCTTTAATCATCACAAAAATCAAACCCCTCCACGCTGCTGGGCTGTCCTGTGCATCTGTGCTGGCACGGGAGACAGCTCCCAGCTGACACCACACTCCTCAGCAGCGGGGCTTTCGCGCTGACTTTAATCATCACATAAAAAATTGAGGGATAAAACCCTGCTTCCAGTTCTTCCCGAGCAGCTCTGTTGATGCATACAGAACTAGTAGGCAGACATTAACAGGGAAAACTCTTTCTTTTTTTTTTTTTTTTTAAATTGTAGGTTTTATTTCTGATTTCAAAAGCAGCGTTTGATCCTGAAGTCCTCGGGGCTTAGATATTTATAATAGACACAAATGCAACCCAAACAGAGCACACACCTTTCTTCAAAAATGCCCCGCTGCTAGACTCATCCCCTTTTAAACAAAGCAGACAGGATTAATTTGGAAAATTTATACACTGTTTCTCAATAACATGAGCCAACCTGAAACAAAACATTAGAGTTTGCACAAAATTTGCAAGCTATCCACCTAAAAAAAAAAAAAAAGTCAAGCAAGTGAAACCCCCAAAGCAGCACAATTTTTGACAGTGTTGCTCTGCCAAAACCCTTTTTATTTCTGTTTTTCTTTAAAAAACAGAAAAAAACCCTCATAATCAGAGTATTTTATGTTATTTTTTTCTTGGTAGGGAAAAGAGAAATTCAAAGCTTTCTGGGAAGCTCTGCTGCTAAAGATAAAAGGCATTATGAGGATTTCTGCCATGGCTAACATGCAAGGGGCAGGGAGATGGGCCACCTCCACGCTGTGAACTAGCCCGTCTTCCACAAAGTTGCCTTTTCTTGCCTGGACCCAGGTTCTGCTTGCCCTAGGGCTCTGGGAATGGAATTCACCTTGGCACATCACACTGGGATTTCCATTTCTTGTAGCTAAGAGATGGGGGAATGAAACGTGGGAAACGTAGAATGGTTCAGGCTTGAGCTCTGGGAGGTATAAAGAAAGGTTTTTCAATGATGTCCTTATGGAGTGGAGTCAGAAGAGGTTGTTTTATGCCTAAGAGCTTCTTTTCTTGGCTGCTTGATGTCATAGAATCATAGAATGGTTTGGGTTGGAAGGGACCATAAAGATCATCCAGTTCCAACCCCTTGCCATGGGCAGGGACACCTCCCACCAGACCAGGTTGCTCCAAGCCCCCTCCAACCTAGCCTTGAACCCCTCCAGGGATGGGGCAGCCACAGCTCCTCTGGGCAACCTGAGCCAGGCTCTCACCACCCTCACACCAAAGAAGTTCTTTCTAGTATTTAATCTAAATCTTGACTCTTCCAATTAAAAACCGTTACCCCTTGTCCTGTCATTTCTCTTCCTCCTCCCATACAAGCTAAATCTAACAGTGAGAACTAGGCATTGCTCCACACCTCCCCTCTTTATTAATCTGGAATACCTCAGCCCTGGAAAGCAACTTTTACGTCCTCCTTCAGTCCCATGAGCAGCTTCCCTGGTTTTTCTGCTCTCAGCTCCACGCTGTAAGCACCCCTCAGAAGGTTAGAACCGCCTGCTCAACTCCCCAAAAGAGCCTGAAGTGGTAGCCAGGCTCTGTCCTCCACCACAGCCCTTCAGGGTGCCTTGGGACAGGTGGCACTCAGGACCAGCTGAAAAGCTTTAAAGCTTGGTCCCAGCCTAGAGCAAGCTGGGACCACAAACGGTTCTGGATGCAGGAACTCCAAAACACAAGAATATAAATTACTACAATCCCTGCATCCATCAGACCAAGGCGCTTGGGGGGGAAGCGGTGCTCCACGGGAAAGGACTGTTCATTTTCCCTGTAACACGACGCGATGTGGTGGGGAACGTGTTTGTGCCAAGAGAAATGCGTGATCAGAAGACTCCTATGCTCAGCACGGCCACCAGACAATAGGGGAAGAGAGCTTCCCGGGGATGCTGCACCCCTGCCAAGGAGCAGTGATTGAAATCCCCAGCAACAAAGAAAAGGAGCTGGAAACTCCAGATGCTGCTAAAACAACAGCTTCTCATTTAACCGCAGTCAAGATTTTCCAACACCTTGCAATGTTTTTGGATCAATCCCTCTGACAAAAGCCGGCTGCCAAGATGCAAAGTGCAGCGGCAGCAGGTGATGGCAGGCTGCGGAGAAAGGAAATGCAAATATTTGGGAGACCAGCCCAGAACAGAGAGGCAAAGGCTGTTTGAGACTTGGAACCTCCAGGCTACGGGAGACAGCTCATAGAAATGCAGATTAGCAGGGGACTTTCAGCAACTACCTGGGAGGAGGATGGGAGGGAAGGTGGGGGTGGCAGGATGCGACACTTGATCTAAACACATAGGTGGGTTCTTGGGAAGCGTCCCCACACCTGGCTGTACAGAGAAGTAGTGTTTTGCTCAGAAGCTCTCATCACCCTAGGTCAGGAAGGGTCACCTATTTGCAAGGGTGTAAACAAAAAAGCTGAAAGGTCAAGTACACGACCGCCTCCCGGACCTCTTCAAAGGTAAAAGAGAGCCGCACTAAAGGCGGTGGAAGCGAGAAGCTCTTGAAACTAGATTTTAATTCACAGAAACAGCCCACTTGCCCATACCCCGCACACAGGAAGCCTCCCAGGGATGGTTTTCTTCCTCTTAACCACTGGAAGGAAGGAAACCTCTCAGGAAGGACGGTGCTGCTCGGCACAAGTTAGTAAGTGGCTGTTCCATGTGACGGAGGGTAGCAGACTGTGGTCCTAATTGGCATGGAGGGAAGGAGGAGGCGGGATGAAGTTCTTAGTTCCTCCTCCACTGTTCTGAAATCGGGAAATGCCAAATGTTGATATCCTCCATAAATATCTATTTAAAAACATTGCTTCCCCCATCCTTCCTACTGCCTACCCTCCCACGCTAGCCAATTTATGAGCGCAAACACGGCAGCAGCTCCTGGCTCAGTGCTGGCTCTGGCAGTAAAAACCAACCTGGTTCAGAAACTGACCTTCAGCTTTGCTGTTTTTATCTCCTCTGCTTTTGCTTGCTTCCTCCCCACGAAAGTGAGTACCCTGAGAAAGTCTTCTGATGAGCCATCTGGAGGAAAGGGCAGCCAACCTCCCACTCCCAAAAACCTGACACCCAGAACGTGCATTCAAAACAAAAAAAAAAACACCCCACTGTTGGAATGGTCTCTACACACACCAAAAATCAGAAAACCCACCTCCTAAACCTCTGATATTACTATCAATATGACTTTCATCAATGTTAAAATCTAAAAGCCTCAGATTTCCTTTCCACAAAACTCCCTTACCTTCAAGAACCAATGCCTATCGGTCTTCATAGTATGGTTCACAACATGGCACAGTCACCCAAGGGGGACCACAGCTTCTTCACTGGGACTAGCAAGAGACAATCTAGTGCCTTATTCTCCAGGCTGGGCCAACCTCTGTGCCACAGACCTTCTGAAGCAAGATCACCCTGACCAGTAAGAACAAGGGCTGCAAACCAGTCTCTCACCAGTCTCCCAACCACCAGGCATGAGTCCAAGGCATGTGCTGCTGACTCTACATAAGCCTCAATTATCACGTGCACCTGATGGGTATTCCTGGCTCTGTAATGAAAGGAGGGGGAAGGAAACCTCATTAGAAAGTCCTGCTGGTGAGTTGAGCCAGAACATCCCTGCAGCCTCAGGACAAAGGCAGGTCAGTTTCTGGCCTGCAGCAGAAATCAGGGCTATCAGCTGAAGAAGGATTCTGAGCATCTTCACATCGAACTTATTACTCAGAAAACCACTTGCATCTCTCTGCTGACTAAGGCCCATATTTCTCCACACCTGAAGAAAGGTACTAGTACCTCCACCCATGCCAAGGGGTGGAAAAGATCTAATGAAAACTCCGTAGTTCTCTGCTAACAACCAAAAGGAAGCCACTGGGGATGGGGGAAACTGCCAGACTCCTCCTTTCCAGCTGAAGAGGAAACGGAAGAAAGGTCTCCAAGTGGAGCACAGGCTGAAGGAATGAGTCCATACACGCAGAAGAGTGATCCCCAGAAGGGAGTGGGCTGTATCCCACCAAGGGACAGAAGAAAGTCTCTAGTGGGGAGTAGGATCAAGGTGGCAAAACAGCAGAGGTTAAAATTGGGAATGCTCCCCCAGGTCCTAATCCTGCTCGTTCAACATGCATCCATCCATACGAAGCAGCTGAGCATGGGACAATGTCACCTGCACCCCTTGAAGACTCCTAGGAACAGTTCCCAGCCTACAGCAAGATCAGATCCACAGGGAGAAAATGAGCACCTCACAATCTTCCCACAGCCCCCAAAACCTTATTGACCTCTTTCCTCCTCCACATGCAGCCATCAGCTCTGACAAGCATTTTGTACTGCCAATGCAACGTGTGTGTGCTATTTAAGAGGACACGAGCTTCATCGCTGCAGCCTCTGAAGCTACACAAGGAGGAGGGTGTCAGGACCAGGTCCTCACCAACCCCACAGCAGAGGACCTCAGAGGTATTATGCAGAAACTGCCAAGGAACGGCAGCATTTTATTCCTACATGCACAGAATTAAGCAATTCAAAGCAAAAAGCATCCTGTTGCCCTTCAGCTCCATCCCAATTCTCTTCTTTCACAGGAAGGGGATGTCTGTTAATGAAACAAAGCAACTCCAAACCTGTCTCCAAACGCAATCTGTGCCAAGGTAAAAGCTGCAGTAAGCAGGGAGAGGGAGCGAGTATGGCATTTCCCAGAGGAACTCTGTGCAAGGAATATCAGCCAAGGAAATGGCTTTCACTGTCTGAATAAAGGGTGGGGAGTTCGTTAGTGTATTACTCTTCAACAGAAAATTTGGCCTCTGATAAAATTATATTTTGTGAGCAGAAGTCTACTTTCTGACTTTGGTTTCACTTTTTTTTGGGAGAGGGCTGGGGGGATGGAGGGGCGGGGTGGTGTGTGAATTAGCTCTCTTTAAACCACCTGAGTTCTGAAATCTTTTGATTAATTCCTCTTACAAAGGCACCTCCCACCAGAAGTAGATTGGTAGCTTTGCTCACCTGTTCTCCCTCAAGTGTTGAGCTTTGCAGAAGAGCTTCACCTTCCAGGACAGCCCAGGAGCTGACACAGGAATCTGGAGCCATGCGGGAGATGCAGTCTTAGGAGCACCTACGGTGCCTGACAGGACTTCCAGCTGGAAACCTCAAAATAATTTTGGACATCTGGTTACTTGTCACCACTGTCAGAAGTGTTCCCATCCTCAGAATGCCTTCCTCTAAATGTTCTTGTTACAGTTTCATTTGTCTTTGTTCAATAAAGCCACACATGGAAGAGAAGTAATTTAGACGTTGATTTTGGTAACGTTTCATTCGGATATTTTGCAGATGGAGTACTTTGGCTTTTCATCTCAAAATTACTTCCTGGAAGGAAGCGCTTTACTTGCATAAAAAACTTCAAGCAGTCAAAAAGAAACATTCTCCAAACCACGATAAAGCCCGTGCCTCAGCCTATCCCACACCAAGCCGCGTTCAGAACTTAGGGTGCTACTGTGATTTCCAGCAAAACAGACTATTCAGTTCCACCCTCTTGCCACGTTGAGTGCGAGTAGAACTGGATTTCCCTCAATTCACAAGGAACTTCTTTACGACCTCAGCTCAAGAGCGTCTCATCTCCCATCACTTCAGCTCCACTTGTAGACGGTGCTTCGCCAAGCGCAAGGTAGGATGCTGCTACGGGATGTACCAATTACAGGTGTCATCAAGATACGTTATTGCCCTTTTCCAGAAGTCTTTTCATTCACCTGAAACCTCATCTCCTTGAAATCCCAGAGTCTCCCCTCTTCAAGCGGTGCACAAAAATCTCCTCAGTTCTCACACCTTTCACCCTGGGAGTCTGTCTTTTCCTAATAAGCTGTTAGGCAGGAGCATCTTTTTTGGAGCTATGTGTTGTTCCGTAAGATAGCAAGAGGAAAGCTATTTTCTGATATAAAGATAGTTTATCTCCCTTGACAGATTTCAAGGCAGTTTTAAAACTCTTAACAATATGCTGGGTTTTCCCCATTATAGCTCTGATGGCGAAGGAGCGATAAGACATGTCAGTGTTATTAACCTGAAAATGTTGCAGAATTCTTGAGATGTAACCCAAAGCCTATTAAAATTCTCCTTGTAACCCAGGGGTCAGTAAAATAAAGTGCAACGTCTTAATGATGGCCTTGTGCCTTCACCATAGGCACGGGGTGTAGAGACACCCTCCCTTCTGGCCGTGCTGTGTGCCTACAAGCAGCACACCTTCACCCAACACCCAGGGCGAGCTCTCGGCCACAGCGGAGATGCACAAAATTTGGGTGCCCGTGTTAAAGACAAATGATGCCAGGCTCTCCCCATCTCCAGGGGAGACTCTTCCCTGGGCCTGACCCTCGGCAGCGGGCCAGAGCTCCAGCAGAGAATTCACACAAATCACACCTAAATGGTTCTTTTAATGTACTGGAAGCGAAGGGCATCCTTTCTCAAAAGTAGCGTTGCGTATATTTGAAGGGAGATATTTTTTTTCCCTACATCACGTATTCGCCCTTCCTGGCAACTCAGGGGTCGTCTTCTGAGATAATTCTAGATTTACTCATTTAACAGGCTTTTCCTTTAACAAGGCAGAGCAGATACGGATCTGAGAGTCAGAGACAGCTGGTTTAGCAGGACAGTGCTTGGGAAGGCGGCCCGGCCCTCGGTATAAAGGATGGTATCTCTTCAGGATACATCACCTCCCACGCTCTTTTGCTTCAGGCTCTTTTGCTAAGGCCCAGAGCTAAACACTATATCAACAGCCCCTGAGTTGGGCTCGTGCAGTCTCTAGAGTCCTTTTTCTGGTCACAGAATCACATCAAGAAGCTTCCGATTGTTGTACAATTCCAAGCAGACAATTTTTCATAAAGCACTACTTTAGTGTAATGATAGCCTGAGTTTCACATTCAGCCTGGGCATAATTTCATTAGCTGATTTTACTGAAATTAACGACAGGCTCCCCAGAACAAGAAATAACTTCTCTTGCTCCTCAAACGGCAAGTCACAGCAAGAGCTGCAGGTTTACCAAACCACAGCACAACAACGTACCCGCCTCTGCGCCGTCGGCTCTTGCTGTTCTGCATTTGCAATGCTCTTTGATAGGGCTTTGTTCAAGGAACTCGGTGGTGAGGGGACATGGGGAGCACACCCAGGGACAGACCAGAACAGGAGTGATGCCTCCCCCATCCCTTTGCTTCAAAGTGAAAACACGCTGTGGCTGGATTCCTCACCACGGGGAAGGAGGACGTGCCTAGAGAAAGAGCTTCTGCCTTGGAAAATAGGAGTTTAAGTCTTGGCTCTCCAATGAACTTCTGTAATATTTAGCATTTAATCTATCTTTAGCTGTCCCCGTGTGGAAAGGGAAGCAAACTGAAATCCCTTTCTGACTACAAGGTGCTCAAGGTGTCTGACTGTAAAGGCCAAGCACGTGCTTGCCAACTAGAACAGAAACAAAATGATAGACTGGGTAAAAGTTAAATACTTGCCAGGTCTGATACCATGGCAAACATCATCACAGCTGGGGGGAGAGGCAGAAACAATAACCAATTTGGAGACAGAAGAATCAATGATCCACCAAAATCAGTTACCGCTGCCTTGATTAGCATAAGTAGGACAGAAAGCTCTGAAGGTTAATAATACTATTTAGCACCAAAAAAAAATTATATTAAATTCAAAAAGAATTGGAAAATAGTTTTCAAAAAGATGCCGCAGGTACATTAGAGGTTTGCAGCAGGTCACCTGACTATCTGCACATACGGAAAATTTGATGAAAGCTTATTTTAATACTGTGGAGTATTATTTTGACTCTGACATGAGCTTAAGCAATGGTTCAGGTTATCCTGAATTTCTAACCTTGAGGTTAATTGACAATTGTGACTGAGAATGTCTCTACTAATTGGTAAGCTTGATTAGACTTAAAATCATTGGCACTAAGCCTCCATATCTGGACAAAAAAAAAACCATCTTCCCAGAATCGTAACATACAATCAAGTTAAGTTAAATGACCTTTTCGTACCAGTTTGATTGCTGTGCATTATAAGCTGAATTTGATCATTCATTTCTCATATCCTTTGATGTGCCCAAGCTAAAAGAACGCCGTATATTTAGTTCTTTGTTACCCAGCCAACCACCATCTTTGCGTTGTATTCCGTCAGTAAGATTAACTAGAAAAGAAATCTCCAGTCTGTTCCCAACTCTTGAGCAACCTGTGCACCTCCACAAAGAGGAGAATGCCCTGGCCAGGGATTTCCAGAGACAGTTTGCCACGGTCAGGGGTTGGTAGACACTTCACTGTTTGTTTTCCCTTGCTCTTGTGTTTGCTCTCTCTGGCAGGTATCACATCTTCTACATGTTTGCAGAATTTCCGGCACAAGCTGGCACTGATCTCAACTGAAGCTTTTGAATTCCGGAATCATCAAAATGCTAACAAATCCAGAGTATGTTGAAAATCACCCTGCTATCTTGTTTTGCATTAATATAGATTCAGTTAATGAAAAAATGGAAAGTGAGCATAGATCTTGGGATGTTTCCTCTATACATTATTCAGACTGGCAATGCCATACTGTCTTGGCTGGACTAAACATTTAATTACAGATTCATTTTCTTTTGGTTTCCCTGATGACATTTAATCCTTTCAGCTGTTATAAATGACTCCGGAGCTGGGTGCTCTTTAAACCAAAGCACAAGTTTTTTTCATAACCTCTTTTTTATTGGAACATTTGGGGATCTTGATTTTTTTTAATCAAAGCTCTGGGTCAAATTGACTGGCTGGCATAAACAGACCTGACTGCATTGACAACTGTGGAGTTATGTTCATTGAATATGCTGCCTTCATTTTTCGCCTCTGAGAAATCAAAAGAATGGCTCTTTTCTTGCCAAGCCCCTTCATGCCCTTTTCTACCAGAAAGCAGATTAGATTTTTCCCCACTTCTCTTCCCCTGCCCCACCAGGACTAGCTTTTATTTTCCCATGCTCTGTCATCTCCACTGGTGAAAAGTACCAAAAGTAAATATTTCACTCCTCTGTTCCTTTTTCAGAGAACAGCTGAAATCCAGCCAGACTGTACAATTGGATTATCCTCATCCAAGGATACAGACATCTATCATTTACTGACTCTTAAAGTCAAACAAGTTATGCAGAGCTCTGTGCAGCGCTCCTTTATTCAGTCAGGCCGGTGAATGGGAAATGACAACGGCAGCGCGATAAATTTTGGGCCCTTTCAAGATGCTGACTTTGAATGTATATTCACAGGCACAATGCAGGCCCCTGTCTCTTTACCACTTCTTCCTCAGCGTTTTGGGTCACGTTCAGATGCACAATAACACAGACAGGGTATTGAGTGGCCGAAACCAAACTGGACCAAAAGGAGTTTGGTCGTGCTCAGCAGACCTCATCTAATGGCTATGGAGGTAACAGAAAGACTCCTGGCGATTCCAGTTAGCATTGGATCAGAGTTCACGTCAGAAATGGTAGCAGAACTAGCAGCATCATTATAGGCTGGAGAACTGGGCAGAGAGGAACCTAATGAGGTCCAACAAGGGCAAGTGTAGGGTACCGCACCTGGGGAGGAAGAATGCCAGGCACCAGTATAGGTTAGGGGCGGACCTGCTGGAAAGCACTTCTGAGGAGAAGGATCTGGGGGTCCTGGTGGACAGTAAACTCTCCATGAGCCAGCAATGTGCCCCTGTGGCCAAGAGGGCCAACGGGATCCTGGGCTCCATAGGGAAGAGTGTGGCCAGGAGGTGGAAGGAGGTCATTCTCCCCCTCTGCTCTGCACTGGGGAGGCCACAACTGGAATCCTGCATCCAGTTCTGGGCTCTCCAGTCCAAGAGAGACAGGGAACTGCTGGAGATGGTACACTAAAGGCCTATAAAGATGATGGAAGGATTGGAGCATCTCCCTGATGAGGAAAGGCTGAGAGAGCTGGGACTCTTTAGCCTGGAGAAGAGAAGGCTGAGGGGAGACCTTATTAATGCCTGTAAGCATCTAAAGGGTGGGTTGAGGGAGGAGGGAGCCTCCAGTGGTTCCCAGTGAGAGGATGAGGGGCAACGGGCACAAGCTGGAACATGGGAAGTTCCACTCCAATCTGAGGAAGACCTTCTTTCCAGTGAGGGTGCCGGAGCCCTGGAAGAGGCTGCCCAGGGAGGGTGTGGAGTCCCCTTCTCTGGAGATCTTCACGACCTGCCTGGATGCCGTCCTGAGTGATGTGCTCTGGGCAGCCCTGCTTTGGCAGGGGAGTTGGACTAGATGATCTCTAGAGGTCCCTTTCAACTCTGACAATTCCCTGATTCCATGAATACGTCCCAAGGCCTTTACGTGTGCTGGACCAGCGACAACACAGCTGCAAGCAAACTCACCCCAGCCTACCTATTTTTCCCCACGTTCTGTTAAATGCTAGAGGATGATTTTGGCACTAACGACACAGGGACAGACCTCAGGTGTTGCACTCCCTGCTGTGCCAAGCACAACACCTGCCCCCAAAAGCCTGCTCATACAACTGAAACCCATGTAGGCCAGGTTGTGAGACAAGCGTAAGCTGCTGCCAGAGGGCAAGGGGACATGGGAGCAAGCCACAGCCAAACCCCACATGCTGGAATGGGTCACAAATGGGATTTGACCAACTTGCAGCTGCCCCATGGGTCACGAGGCAGTGCCAGGGCTGCAGTGCTGCTGATGGAAAAGCAAAACATCAACACTTAGGCTGAGAAACTGACGCCAGGGGTTGCAGATTGCAAAGGCACCGTGCAGGGAAAAGTCCTGCTCTGAGTTCACAGAATGCTATGGGATTGGAAGGGACCTCTGGACATCATCTAGTCCAACCCCCTGCCAGAGCAGGGCCACCCAGAGCAGGTTGCACAGGAACGTGTCCAGGTGGGTTTGAATGTCTCCAGAGAAGGAGACTCCACCACCTCCCTGGGCAGCCTCTTCCAGGGCTCTGCCACCNGCACCACTGAAAAAAGCCTGGCCCCATCCTCGGGACACCCACCCTTTAGGTATTCCCATCTCATCCCAGTAAGAGTAATATTCAACAGGGACAAAGTCAGAAGCAGTAGGTATTCACCCATTCGCTCACACCTGAGCCCGCGGTGGCTTTATCTATCTCCTGCTTAGAGCTCATCTGACCCCTATGGGAAGGGCATCCCCTGCCCAAAAATACACGACACTGGTGGGACAGTTCCTCTGGGAAACTAAGGGAGGACTCCCTGAGCACCAAACTGCTCAGAATACTCCAAACATCTCCTGCTTCCTCCCAAGGGTGTCTGCTGCCCTGTTCACACTATTCTCTGCTCTGCTTCTGTTTACACCTTGGCTATTCCTGTCTAAGCCCCAGCAGCACCTGCCTTTCCACAGGGTTTAGAGGGTGTCCACAAAGGACACCCTCTATTTATTCTGTAGCAATTCCTTTCACGCCATCTGTACAACTGCTTGTCCAGCTGACCATCAGATTCCTACTTCTAGGAACTTCATTTTTCCCCGGACTGACAGAAGGCTCGGAGATAATTAAATACTGAGAAATCCCGAGGAAAAAAATAAAAAATATATATCTATATGCTGGGAATGGGAAGAGACAGAGGCAAATTAGTGCTTCGGCTGTCATGTGAACTGAGAGAACGCCTGCTCTGCGTGGCAAGCAGACCTCTCAGCATCAGCACACAAGAAACAACGACCAACCCACCACGGCCAGGACCAACTCGTGACTGCCAAGTAGTTAAAGGGCACGGAGGAAGGGGAGAGGAACGCGGTGGCTGTGTGGGAAAAGCTAACATTATGAAGGGAGAGGCAGAGGTCAGGAAAGTAGGATACAAATCCAGTGGCTCATTAGTTCTGCTGCTTATGGAACAATTGCCTCGTATCACCTTCGTTGCTGGCTGCTGAAACAGCAAAGTTTAGCTCAAAATGTCACAAACATCTTTCTAATACCCTTCCAAAGAAAAACACCTTTTTAGCAAGCGACAAGGCAGCAAATCAGCCCAAAAAGGCAGGTACAACCTCCCTTGCCAACAGCTGTGAAAATAAGTGATTTCAGAGACCAAAAGCACAATGTTTAGGGTCTAAGCCTAATTCTACAGACATTAGTGGGAAAATGTCTAATACCCTCCAGTTGCGACCTCCAGCCACCACTCCTCACGGCTTCAAGTTCAGAGCTGACAGCAGAACAAGGCTATTTCTGCCCTATCTGCAGATGGAACATCATCTTGACATCTGAAGAGCCTGTGCTGGGTGCCTCAGGTCTGTTACCACAAATAATCCTTGCACATAACTTTGGGTGGTGTCTCCTTCAGCCTTACCCCTTCCACCGGAGCCCTCCCTGTGATCCGGACAAGAACAGGGTCCACTTGGTATGTGCCTCATCCACACCAGAACCAGTAGAGCATCTGGGAACCAGGCACAAAACTCCTTTCACGCTCCCCAGCCTCCCAAGAGGCCTCACCACACCCCAGATGGCAACACAGCTTCCCAGTGTCCACGTCGGTCACCTTCCTGCATCTCAGAAGTACAGTTACAAGATGGGTTCTGTGGTGCTCCCAAAGGTGATCAAAACACACAGAAACACACTTTCAAAATTACTCAGGCTACAAATTTGGTCAGAGATGCCTAACAAGGAGCATGAGTTCTGAGGGACCAAAATGAAGTGATCTAACAATATGCTCAGGTGGCACGGCCTTCGTGAAGAGGTGTGATTAGAAAGGTGCCAGCACAGCAGGGTCCTCCAGGTCCCACCTCTCCATTTTCTGCAACCATCAGGCACACTCCCAATATGTCCTTCAAGGCCAGCTTGTCTCCTTATTCCTCTACCAATGCTCCTCACTTCTGCCATCTCCCTTTTCTCCCCTGGTACCAGTCACCCATTTTTACCCTCACCTGTTGTCTTCTCCTTTATGTCTCTCTGGGAGCTTTTCGGGCAACAAACATTTCTGGCTCCCCCTTCTCCTTTGGGAGAGGATGAGAAACCTTTGTGTGCTGACTTGGACTTCATGCCCCTGTCTTTCCATGCTGACTGGGACATCAAGCACAGAAGGTGGATATGCTTTGGAGAGGACTACTCATAGCAGGCAGGATAAATGAAGCCACGGGGTCTGGTTTGGAACAAACCCTTTGAGCACAGGTAGATGTGACAGGAGGAAGCAGGGCAACACTCCCCTTGGGACTTAGGGAAATTCCCATCTCTGCTGAAGCTCCAGGCTTGAATCCCACGTGTGCCACTTGTTAGGCTCTGGCACCTGGGAGTCCATGGCAGCAGCAGGATTTGTGTGCCCCCTCTTCAGTGTGGGGAGCTAAGGGGTGCGGAGACTGCTCTTCCAAGGTCTAGAGAAGACAACAACTCATGCACAACCTCACTGCATGCCCGCAAAGCCACCACGCTCCATGTCCCTGAGATGACAACAGCTTCAAATTGTGACAGGGAAGGTTTAAATTGGATATTAGAAAAAAATTTTTTTTTACACTGAAAGGGTTATTAAGCTTTGGAACAGGCTGCCCAGGGAAGTGGTTGACTCACCAGCCCTGGAGGTATTTAAAAGATGAGCAGATGTAGTGCTTAGTGATATGGTTTAGTGATGGCTTTTGTCAGTGTCAGGTTGACAGTTGGACCCAATGATCTGAAAGGTCCCTTCCAGCCCAGGCAAGTCTATGATTCTACACCAAACGAAACCTTGTGTAAAAGGCAAACTGGAAGGGAGAATGGAAACACAACATCCTCCAGATCACAGCAAGGAAGAGATTTTTCAACTATTGACAAGTTGGTTGGAGTCAGCCTTCTCCTAGGTTTCTCCTGTCCTAATACCCATCCCTAACATCCCAAAGGAAGAAAAGCAAACTTTACACAGAATTTGGCACAGCACAGGCAGGTGCCATTGCCAGCATCTCACACCAGCTCCATCAGCACACATTCATACAAAAAGGGACCAAATCCTGCTGCTCTGCTCTGGCACTCCCTCCAGCTCTGCTGGTACAAGCCAGTTCTGTTATTTTTGGCTAATCCTGGGCCTGATCAACACATCAGACCGCATGCCACATAGTCCAGTCTGGCATATGGGTGTACTGGTTGAGGAGCTCATGAGATCCGTTTGACTCGTAACCCACCCACCACCCTGGTGGAAAAGAGAAAGCAGTGAATCAACCAACCCCCGTGTGTTTGTCAGGTCTTCCCTGTCACTTCCCTCTTGACATTTCCATAATCCTGCTGTGCCTGCAATTAAGAATTTAAACAAAACGCCTGCTGCTTTCCTCCTCCTTCATAACACAGAGTAACAAAACTCCACAGGCACCAACTCCTGCTGAAATGAAATGATAAAAATGAGCATCCGAGGTCAGAGGCTTTTTCACAGCTGCTGAGGGATGCGAGAGATAAAAGGACAGGAGTGTCAGAATTTCCTCCTCAGGATGTGAAAGTGTAGCACGCAGCCCGATTACATATTTATTTATGGGGAGATACACTGATAGCATCTGTCAAACCTCATTGCAGAGCTAGGAATTGCGCTAGTCAAACCGTGCTCAGCCCTGTGAATTGCCTTACTGGCTCCAGCAGTAATCACCATCGAGGCAGTCGGTGGTAGGTGGGTTTAAAGGTCAGATGAACCATTCCCTGGTGGAAGCCAAGGCACAGCAGAAGTCTGTCCTGCCTGCAGGGAAGTTACACCTTCCATTCAGAGACGGCCTGTAGCCACAGATGGCCCAACTTTCAACAGTCTTTATTCTAATACTGATTATTTTCTACCGGGGTCAAACACAAAGATGGGACAGGACGGAGAGCTGCCTCAAAATTTCCTCCTCAAAGTAAGTTCTTTCCATGGCTTCTACAAGAAGAGATGTCCTCCAAACCAATGTATCCCCCAGCCTGCTTCATATGCCCTTGGCACACTTGGGGAGAGTCTCCCTCCTAGCTACAGCAGCTTGTGAAGGGCTTATGGAGTAAACAGGACTCTCAGGGTCTGCTAGAAGCTGGCAGGCACCATCAATACATCAGCAACACGAGATACCAAACCCTCCCACAGTCCTGATGTTCTACACCACTCTTGAATATTACGTGTAAGACACGACTTGTCCGGCACGTGAACCAGAACTCATTGTTCTCCTCCCAAAAATTCATCCCTCACCTTTCTAAGTGACCTAGACCTTTGCTAAAATATTTCAGTAGCCCTGACTGCTGCTTCTGATGCATAGTTTCTTGCAACAATGAATATTACTGGTGCTGCCCACTTGCCATCCTCTAATGGGTGCCTCTAAAATTCCTCATCATCTCCCCTAGCTTTTGACTGACCAATATAATTGTGCCGCATGCACATCTTGCCAACTTAATTCCATATTGATAAATGTCTTAACTTCAAATAATGAATAGGGAGAGCCAGGGACAATAATTGCTCGTTATTTTCCCATTATTTTTGCTTTGGTGATATGTAAATTAACCGAGGATCTTTGCAGTTCTCTATTTTGACAATTCAATGGCATTAGCCATTTCAGCAGTTGCTTTTACAAGTCTAATTTGCTAGGTTTATTTCCAGGAAATTATGCCACTAGCAATTTATCTATTTACTCACAATCCCTTTGGCACTCAGTCTGCAAGTGTCTGCCTGTATGCCCCACAACAGAGCCTCATGACTTTCCCAGTTCCTGTCATCTAAGCATTATTCTACAGAATACAAAAGAATAATAATTAAAAAGAAATCCAAAATCCCAACCCAAAAATAAAAAGACCAAGCAAAAAAAAATAATCTTTGAACAGGTTCTTTTGCTGAGGATTAAAGAAGAAAAAGGAATCCCATGTCTTTACTCAATTATTTCTTATCCGTTTAATTGACTGCAATATCCATTTGGAGAATCCGGCAGAGTGGGATGAATACATCTATTATTTATGTATTTATCTATTTTCTAGAGTTTGCCAATGCCCATTCTGCATTCCTGTGTACCTGCCATTCAGCTGAGCTCAGCTACAGCAAAGGATCAGGCCCATTCTGCTGTGCCACAGCAGAAGTCCATCACACTGCTAATGGTATGGCCCTTGGGGTCACTCATCACATGACTGCAAGGTGAAGATGGTAAAGAACCAGGCCATCCTTAGGAGATGGTGTAAGACACAGCAAAAAGGCTTTGCTGGAGAAACATCAAGACACAGTCCAGTTCAACTCACTGCTCTCCAACGGGGGAACCTTGCAAAGCAAAAGAAGATTTCATACCTTGAAAAGCCAGAAACCTCAGGAAGTTGATACTGCTTTATATTTTACATTGGGAACATTCGGTGCTGCTGCGAAGGGCTGCAGGAGAAACAGAAGTGTCTCAGGGTGCATAAACAGTAATTAAAGTGTTGTGCTATCAGACTGCTCAAATAAGACAGCATACCTTAATGCAGCACAAATCACTGGTTCTGGAGCTAACGTGTATTGATCACTCTGCTCCAGCAGTTTCACCCACGCTCTGACCACTAACCCGTTTTTACTGGAATTCAAGACCGTGCAGAGACAGACAGACAGACCTTTCTGAATCTACTCACAACCAAACCAGGGACAAGCTTGGAATCTTGCCATTCCCCTCAGCAGGGGCAGGAGGAAATGGAGCATTGTCAACCAGGCATTTTGAACCAAGAGGTCACAAACCCAATCACTTTCCATACCCAAGAGCCCCTAGACGAGAAGTCCAGGCAAACAATACTTTTTTTTTTCTTTGATTGATTTGCACATTGTGAAAGTTGGGGGTGACAAGAAGAAAGCAAAGGGAAAGCAATTCTGGCTTGACTACAATATCTGCTTCAACAAAATTGAAAAAGTCTTTTTGGAACACTTCTGAACTTCTCAAAAATAAAGTTAAAGAAAGGTCTGAAATGAAAAGTCAGCTCAAAAGAAAAGAAGCAAAAAGAAAGAGTTTGGGAAATGTCAGCAGAAAGTACTTGTATTTTTCTCCCCAGAGGTTTTTGTTCCAGAACAATCTGGTCAAATCACTCAGGAGTCATGATTAGCATCAGCGTTAGCAAATACTAATTCTGTGCAAAACCAAACAAAATGCATTAAAATGCCTCCAAGGGCAGTTCACAGGAGAAGAGGGGGGTCTAGTTTCCTTTAAGCACTTCAAATGCAAGTGCCACAGCTTTGGAGAGAGCTATCCCTCCCTTGGCCGGCCCCAGGCAGACCACGGGGGGAAGGAGGAACAGGAGTGATGGAGATTCACAGGTTTTTCTGTCCCTCTTTTCCTCCCATAGGACATTCCTTAGAGCTACACTGACCCATGTGGCACAGCAGCAGTAACAGGGCAGCACTGCCCTTCATTCATCTCCAACCCAAACCATTCTACAATTCACAAAGGGACCGCTGCTGCAGCCCCTGAAGATCCTTAGATACTGGAAACACAGTTTAAGGCAACTGCAGGTGTTTCTGCAGATTTCTGGATGCAGAAGCATGACTTGAGCTGCCTTGCCCTGGCATCACGCTTGGAAACAAGCACGTATCACCCACCTGCATGCTTTGCACTCCTTTGTCCCTCAGGAAGCTCTGCACGATTCTACACGCTGGCACACTAAAACAGCTACACACCTTCTGGACCACTGTCAACTTGCAGGACACTACAAGAATTTTAATTCCTCTGTGCTTGCTTAATCACTAAGCATATCAAGGCTTTGCTGGCCTTCTCCCCACAACCACCGTATAATCTTTATATTCAGCATATTCTTCATATCAGGGGGGTGTCAAACTACTCCACGCATTTTCTGTAACTCTGGAGCACCTGACTTACACATACCACTGCTGTTTACACATGATCTTTTTCCACAACAGCTTGTTTCATCACAAACAGCATTTCTACAGCTTGTGCTAAAGGGCTATTTCTGTAAGTGGTTGCACATGATCAGGCAACAGGATCTTATCTTGGATGCATCCCATCTGAGATACAATCAACGTTAATTAGTGTATCAGCCCCAACATTGACTTGAGCACTTCAGATTTGCACCAGTTCTGGACTTCCAGGGGTTGTCTGCCAACAAGTTAACAGGGGATAGGACAAGAAGGAAATGGCCTCACATTGCACCAGGGGAGGTTTAAGATGGATATTAGGAAAAAACCTCTTCACCAAACGGTTTATCAACGATCGGAAGAGGCTGCCCAGGGAAGTGGTGGAGTCACCATCCCTGGAGTATATAAAAGTCAGGCAGATGTGGTGCTGAGGGACACAGTTTAGTGGTGGATTTAGCAGTGCCAGGTAATTGATTCTATGATTTTATAAGGTGACACAGATCCACAGGAGGTAAAACCTCAGTGTCCTTGCAGCTGGTATTTCATTACGATCTATCAGCCTAGGCATTTTAGTGCAGCAGCTGGATCCCAGCTGAGGGCCTCTTGCAGAAGGTGCAGCCCCCCCTAATCTCCTTTATGAGGAAAGGCTGAGGGACTTGGGTCTTTTTAGTCTGGAGGAGAGAAGACTGAGGGGGGATCTGATCAATGCTTATAAATACTGAACAGGTGGGTGTCAGGAGGATGGGGCCAGTCTTTTTTCAGTGGTGCCCAGGGACAGGACAAGAGGAAATGGGCACAAACTTGAACATAAGAAGTTCCATCTAAACATGAGGAGGAATTTCCTTCCTGTGAGGGTGGCAGAGCCCTGGCAGAGGCTGCCCAGAGAGGTGGTGGAGTCTCCTTCTCTGGAGACATTCCAAACCTGCCTGGACACGTTCCTGTGCAACCTGCTCTGGGTGGACCTGTTTTGGCAGGGGGTTGGACTGGATAATCTCCAGAGGTCCCTTCCAACCCCACAGCATTCTGTGATTCTGTGACGATGCCTGCAGCATTTAGCTCCAACCAGCTTCCAAAACCCCATACATCTATAGCTAGGGCCCTATATATAGGGATATCTATAGACATCACCTCCCTACCTGGAGTGCAACTCCCCCAAGGAGTGTGGAGGTGGTTCTCTGTGCGACAGCACTGAACAATTCGAGAGCTGCAGCAGGCAACACACAAAGACTGCACAGAAACAATCAAAGTGGCACTTGCAGGTAAACTACCAGGGTCACACCACATAGCACATGGACAGGTCTAACAGCCAGCACCAGGAGCTGTGGGAAGTGATACCTCTCCCAGCCAGAAAGTTCATGTACTAAGCACTCAAACCCCCAGAGCTCTGAGGTCTGTCTCTGTCTGGAATAATAATGCATTGAAATGACTTGCTGCCTTTGGTTACTGGTATCATGAAATAACAGCTCCCTGCTATCACGGGAAAGCACAGAAGGAACAGGAGGAGAGAAAAAAAAAATACACACCCAAAAGCACAAAAAGCCTGAAGCTGCTCAATAGAGGACTCAGACAAACCCAGCCAGACTAACCAATCGCTGCACATAAATGTGATTTCTTGCGTATGTCTGGTACTGTGCAATGCAGAAAGACCTTCCCCCCACCATCCAAACTCCTCTTAAGGACAAGAAAAGGGAGGGGAAAATGAAGAGTGTCCCCACATCTCGATTGTTAGACGACAATCTTTGCACCCTCTGCTTACAGTTTTCTGTTTTACCACTGAGCTGGTTTTGTAAGGAGCTAAATTATGCGCAGGAATCAATGAAGGCTGCTGCTGCTGCAGCATTTCCAGCTGCCGCAGGGAAAGGTTGTTGCTGCCACCTGCAGTCTAACCTCTGGAGACAGCTTTCTTCTTGCAACACCTGGGTCAAGCGGGTGGGATGTACGGGGCTAACGAGGTGTCATCTCTGCAAAAGAGGGGCTTGTAAAGGTTTCCAGGTAGCCAGGATCCCGCTGGTCCCATGGCATATGCCATCTTTTGATGCTAAATGACATAAAATGCTTTGCCGTAGCTCTACATGGCCCTCCAAGCTGACAGAAATTCAAGGAAATATGTTATTTATAAGGGGGTAACAAAAAGTCATCAAAGAGAACAACGAGATAGCAGAGATCACCTGTCTGGAAAGGATATTGGCTTTATTCTGATACCACAGAAAAATAAACCCCAAAGCTGCAGTATGCAAATCTAACAGATCCAGCAGCCTATGTGGAAGGGTATTTTTTCAGTAGGGAACATCAGGATAACATCTAGGTTTGTGCAAACTGGGTGATTTGAATCTGAGAAGAGATGTGCAATTAATACTCGAGCACAGATTGGATATATGGCAATCCTCCCAAAAGCCAGAGGTAACGTTAAGCATCTACTTCTCTATAAAAAGAGAACTTAATCTCAAAGGACTCTAGATGTTCACATTCTACGAAGGCACAATGCCAGAAAATGGAAAATAGTTACTTTCTTTGTGAAACCTTGCCTAATCCCACTTTACTGCTAAAATCAGCAGTCCCCTCAATAGGAAATTGAGCCCAGACATAAAGAAACAGTCCTGCCTTTAAAAAAAAAAAAAAAACACCACCAAACCAAAACCACCCCCACCAAAAAACACAGCCCCCCACACCTCTCTATTAAGAGCCTGCAGACCACAGACACACACAGAGAGCTATAAACCTCACATCTCCAGAAGCTGAAAACAAAATACCAGGAAAACTGGAACAGGAAAGGAAAAGCCATCTACAGGCAAACTCTCCCTCAAACCCTGTCCTAACCTGAGGAAATAAGACTGCAAGACAGACCTCCGTGGCCCTAAAACGANTTACCTACAGAGCAGAAAAGAAGCGCTAGCAAAGGTGTGAACTGCCCCTTTCACCTCAACCCAGCATTAGCTCCAAGGCCCCACTCGGGAAACCATAAACAGACCCACGCAGCCTCCCCACGAGCAAGCAGGCATTACCACAGCAGAGCCACCCGCCCACACCATACCTTGGCACGCCCAAACGGAGGCCGGAGCTCGGCTTCCCCACAGCCCAAGGAGTCTCTCACGGCTCCACCGTCGCCTCTGCCCCCTCAGCGGCCGCCGCCATTTCCCGGCGGCCTTTACCCGGCGGCCATTTCCCCGCCCCGCCCTCAGCGCTGCCGTCGCCGCTAGGGGGCGGTCCCGGCCGGACCCCTCGCACCCCGGCCCAGCTCTGCTCCTGATGCACCCCGGCGACCTACCTCAGGCCAACAGGTCCGTTCGATTTATAATTAAGACATTATAAATTATGGGGGAGAGGCATAGAGGAAAAGGGAAGCGTCTGAAGGGAGAGCGAGGCGGGGGGGACTGGGCGCAAAACAAAATGGACTCCGCTCTTGGTGTGAGAAACAGGGCCCAGCCACCACAGTGAGCCTTGCCCAGCACAAAGGGACCTGCACATGAAGGAAAAAGAAGAATTTCCAAGAAAGTTTGGGTTTTGTTGGGGTTTTTTTGTGGGTTTTTTTTTTTTTGCCTGTTCACATATCCTCTGTGGTGTTATTGTTTGGGTGAAGGGTTGTCATGAGAACGTGCAGCCAACCTTAGATTTAATGGAATTATCACATGTGGAGGAGGCCCATAGCCAGACAGGGGCTCCTTGGTTCACTCCATCACAACTAAGGTATTTCCATGGGGGTGCTGGCTGGCTAGTGGTGGCCTCCATGCCACGTGCCACAACTCTTCCCAGAATTAATAAACTGGGATATTCCTTTCTAAACTGCTTTTCTGAAGGGGAAAAAAAAGCATTAGCGTTGCCCTGAAAGACTGCTGGGAGCCAAGAGCTGTCTCATTGCTCCCCACATGCCTGTGTCCAGGCTTGAATGGCTCCTCAACACTTGGCAGTTCAGGAGTTTCGGGGTAAATTTAGGGCTTCCCTTTGTTTCTGGGTGAAATCCCTATAAAACCCATTTCAGCTGTTCTCAGTGGTCACAGGGCAAGGTGTGAGAATCAGGTGACCCATGCAAGCCTTTCGTGACTTCAATACCTATAAATACTCAAAGGGAGGGTGTTGAAAGGATGGGGATAGTCTTTTTTCAGTGGTGCCCAGGGACAGGACAAGAGGAAATGGGCACAAACTTGAACATAAGAAGTTTCATCTAAACATGAGGAGGAACTTCTTCACTTTGAGGGTGGCAGAGCCCTGGAAGAGGCTGTCCAGAGAGGTGGTGGAGTCTCCTTCTCTGGAGACATTCAAACCCCACCTGGACACGTTCCTGTGGGACCTGCTCTGGGTGGCCCTGCTGTGGCAGGGGGTTGGACTAGATGATCTCCAGAGGCCCCTTCCAACCCCATAGCGTTCTGTGACTTGGTTTCCATGTCAGCTTTCTCCTTATTTACTGGATAGCTCAGAGTGGTTTTAGTCTGGGAGACTAAAACAAGAATCCAGGGGAAAAAGACAGATTTTTATATCCAACCTTGGGTCCTCTGGTGACAAATACAAACTCTGTGGTTGCAGATAAGCGCACAGAGTCCAGGATAGAGGAGAGTGGTTATCTGTTGCTGCCAGTCCCGCTCATAGTCCCTGGGACATTTTTCCGTGGGATATTGCGGTTCTCTGCAGGCAGGCAGGTTTTCTGCTACTTCAGAGGCACAGCTTGCCATTTCTCCCACTTCCCAGGGAAGGGAAGCCAATACAACAAGGTTAGGTGGCCTCAGAAACTGGGCAGCAAAAAGAAAAGAAACCAGATATAGTAGCCCAGGGTCTCTTAGGCTTAAGCCACTGAGTGTTAGTTATAGATAAGGCCCTTCAAAGACTTTGTTTTATTTCTTTAAAAACAAGCTGGCTGGAGCCAGCGCTATGAATTCACGAAGGAAAGCTGTTTCCCAAGGCCAATATTGCCTGTCCAGATGATCCCATAATTCCGCTGAGGTCCAACATTTCATTTGGCCTCCCCAGCAGACCTGACCTTGCAGGAATATTTTCTTGGCATGAACTGCAGAGAAACTACGAGGAGAAGGTATTAAACACTTTCAAAGGAGATGAGAGCAGAAGGGTTTTCTGTTTCTCGCTCTCAGTGATAAAGAGAAGACAAACTGCCAGAATTTCATAAAACCATGTTTGTTAATGATCTAGAAATACAAAGCCTGGCTACAGCTATATGCTGTTCTTTTGAAGGAGGTTCTGGTGGCTTCTCTGAAAGAAAACATAGAAACCTAATGCTAATAATATGCTAAATAATTAAAAGAGATGTTTTCTCATTCCTCCATATTACGGATGAGGGTGGAAGACAACAAGGGGATTAACGAAGGAAGGAAAATTAAGTGGAGAAAAAACTCTTATTTCCGGTAAAAGTAATGAGTTTAGTACAAGGAGGTTAAAAAAAGTCAGTGATGGGCCCCGGCATTTATTCCTAAATTGGGAGGCAGAAGACAAACTAAAGGGATCTGTGATGGGAAGTTTGCACATCGGGGTCACAGAAAAGCAGTGGCAGTCCCTGATGGGAATGGATTCAAGTTCAAGAAGGCTTCTTAGACTGATGTGCCTTTCTCTTTCCTCAATGTCCTTGGTCCCTTTCTTGGTTCCCCAGCATTTTTAAGACAAGAGTGTGAATCACCTCAGGAGCTGGTACCGTTGCAGGAGCTTGACACCTCTGAAAAACAAGTGCTGAGGAAATCCAGGAGCCGAGTTACACATCTGCCCTGAGAGATGAGCACAAAATGCAATTACGTTATCCCAAGGCAAGTGCTTAGCAGAGATTTTCCACCTCTCCCTGATTGAATTCAGGATGTTTTCCTTGAAAGTGATCACAGGTGTGGAATCTGAGTCCACCTCCAGTTTTTAAAGCCTTCTGATATGTCAACAATTAAAGCGAAAACTTTGCTCTCTGGGGGAGCTCCTGCAGAGCACACCTGGTGTGCACAACACATCTGCTTTGAAAGACGCCCACAGCAGGGTCCCAGGATGCAACCCCAGTCAGATCCACTCTCACGTCAGTCCCCTTAGGCCACCCACATGTGCTGAAATCAGCCTACCATGCTTTGGTCCACTGACAAGCCTCGGGCTGTGCATAAGTGTGTGCACACACAAGTACAACATGAAATTTGTGACTCAACATCTCAGTCAGTGCACGCCAAAGATCCAGCCACCATCCAAATAACTTACACAGCGGTCACCAGACCCAGTGAAAACCCACCTAGAGGAGCTTCAAGGGGATGGAGAACCACCATTAGGGCCTCCTGCATCTCAGCAAAAAATATTTCCTGTTGGGTTACTGAAATTCCCAAGATGCTGCATATGCAGGGAATTTTCAGTTCAAATAAATTCATATTAAGGCTACTGACTCTGCCCTGTGGGATGGTTCTTTATTGGCAGGCTTTTGGAGTACAGACAGGCCTTTGGAGTTGTCTCTTGTTGGGGGAATGATCCCACTTATATTTGACTGGCTGGAAGTCAGACATTTAGTCCAAGCTAGTCATTCGGGCTCTTGGGCGCAGGGCTACCAACAGGCAGCTTGTTGGCTTATTGTAAGACCTCACAGGTTGCTCGCCAGAGGTACCTGTGTTAAAGTGTTGGGTGGTGTTTTGTGTGTGTGTGTTTTTTTGTTTGTTTGTTTTGTGGGTTTTTTTGGTTTGTTTTTTTTTTTTTTATTGGTTGGACAAGATGATCTTAAAAGGTCCCTTCCAACCTAGGTGATTCTGTGATTCTGTAAAGCAGGAACTGAGACATCCCTGGCCAAACACCAGCTGCTGGTTGGGCTAACATCAGGCAAGATGAATATCGCTCTAATCTTCCTTCCATCAGGTTTAACGAAGTTCCAAACCTATTTGCAGGGTAGTCCTTCGGGTGTTGTCTTTCCAGCCACCCATCTCCCATTTGGAAGTTGTGGCTGCAGTCTGCAGTCCCAGCTGTGCTGAAGTCCAAGAGCTTCTGCTAAACTGCTGCAGCCAGTTTGCATCCCTTGCCCGTGGGTAGGAAGTGTGATTAAAATGTATCCAAATTTGGAATTACTTTATCCATGTAAAACTAGGTTTCAAACCTGAGGTCACCCAAATAAGAATTTCAGTGGCAAGTCTCCATTTTTCTTCACCAAGTGAAATATTCTGACAATATTTTCCTTTGACCTTCTTGAAGTGTTTTAATAAGACTGAAACAATCCATATTAACTGAGATTGAAATGTTTCATTTCCACACTACCGCTCCAATTCCTGCATGATACGATATGAATAGAGCAGAGCAATTTTACAAATGGTTTCAATAATGTCCCTCTAAAGTGCGCCAAAAATCAATTTCTGAGCTGAGGACTCTCTTCTTGAGAAAACATCCCTGCTGCTGTAATGCTGGGTTGTCTCAAGAGGGTGAGATCGGAGGACACCCTGCAAACCCCATTGCTTCAGCTATGTCCTTGGAGGGTGCGACGGTGGGAAGGAGCCCCTGAGTGTTTGGTTTTGTGGTGCATGCACAACAGAGTAGATCCTTCACAGCAACTCCTGGTGCTCCTGAAGGAATAACGACAATAATATTAATAACAGGGTTTTGGTCCCTTTAAATTCCAAGCCCCGATGCATGCCTTGGCAGGGAAGGATTTTAATGCACCTTTGGATATCTGGAAGGTACAAGGTGTGCATCACCTTCATGAGAACCACCAATGGAGGTGGGAAGAGCAAAGACATTTGGGGGCACCCAGCTGTCCTGCTTAGAAATCCTCTGTCCATCTTGTGCACAGTAACGCTGCTCCCAGGAACAGGGCAATAGCCTCAGAACGGGTTTCTTTTCCACTTAAACACCAGCTTTTCATCAATAATATTTCCTTTAAGCAGTTTGTGACCAGTAACTGCCCAGATATGATGGATTACTTAAGGCTTTTGTGCATGGCTGTTATTGATAATGCTTAACTGAAGGTGTGCAGGTAGGAAGATCCCCTCTCTTAGCTCTCTTCTCTTGTCTGCTCGTTGCCAAATGGGGATCATGCTATTTTATATCCCCTCTTTTAGACACCACAGCATTCGGACTAGATATACCTCCCAGAGACCATGCAGAGAGTTTCACCACCCTCAGCATGGGGAGAGCTAAGAGGGTTTTCAGATTGCTGCTCGCCGGGTGTATTCTCTCCTCCTTTAAATCTTTCTCTCCCTCCACCGTTCTCTCTTCTCAGCAAAAATCTTCCTGCCACCTCCTGGAAGAGTCTGCAATTGCTGCAGTGCCTCTGCGCAAGGGAGATACTCAGAGCCTGCAGAGCCTGCTAAAAAGCTCTCCGGGTTTGGGAGCTGGTGGGAGCTCACACAAATCCTGTCCTGGAGATGGGTGGATTTCCAGCCCCTCCGCTGTGCACATCAGGCACTGGGGCTGTCTCTGTCCACTGCTTCTGGTCTTTTCTCCTCTGTGTGTCTGTCTTGCTTTAGAGAGAAGCAGAACACGATGTTAATGGTGCCACAGAAAGTGCTAAATGTGGGTGCTTACCCCTAGCCGGTGTTTTCTCTTAAAGGAAAAGAGTGTAAGAGAATTCAACTAAAGCACAGCAAATTAGCAAGACTAACACACACACATAGCTGGCTTTCTGTGTGCGTTCAGCCAACAAGACAAAGTTTAGATGTGTATTATTTGTGTTACAAAACTGTGTTAACACCCAGCAATCTAACCGAAGTCTGTATTAGGTGGTATGGCAAGCGTAATAAATTACCTCTGACTCCAAGAAGGTAAAAATAAGAATAGAAATAAATGGTACGAATTTGTTGAGGTGCCAATAAATTTTGAAGCTGAAAAATAACAAACTAGTTTTGGCAGATAAATATCAGAATGCAATTTCAGCAGGTTAACTTCTTTCACTTGACATAACTACATTTAACATCAGTTTTGTTTCAGATGAAATTTTCCCTGGGATAATCCCCTCAGTCTTGGGTTTTTACTTTGTCCATGAGCATCATTTGAGCTCACCAAGACTCCCCTGTCTCTCCAGTCAGTTTTATTTACCAGCTAAAATCCTAAGGCATGCTCTCTAAATACAATACTGCCTCGAAGGCCATAGACATACAAGTGCTGAGGTCAGGGAGTTATGAGAGACAACAGCACAATTCATCTGAATTTTTATTATAATTATCGTGTCAAAGCTCTGTAGAATCTCTCATGTATTTAGCACTAGTTGATTCTCCGTGGAGATAAGGATATACAAATCTTGCAGCAAATCTGAGGAATCTAATCCTTTGAGTTTTTCAGTATTGAGTATTCTGGGGCTGATTTAACCACCAAAATAGTATGTGTATACATACATATATAGCTGTACACATACATATTGCTCAAACTGGGAGTTGGGGATGTTCCCGCACCAATGTCCTTTGGTTCACAAAGCAGAAACGTGAGGTGTCGCTTCTCATTTCAGCTCCTCATATCTCTCCTCTTCCCTAGCATGGGAAGGGCTCCACAAACTGAGCTGCCAGCCTTTCTCTGCCAGGACTCTGGGCTTGTCTCACCCTGGAAAGGGCTAAGCTCCACAATTCCGGGCTGCATTGCAACCCTTGGGTTAGTGTCCTTGGTGCATCCTGGATCGTTTTCTTCCAAGGGCTCCTCCCCACCATTTAGTAAACCACAGTTTTGGTAACTGCCTGGGATAACAGGAGGCAGTTCAGCTCCATTTACAGGATGAATCGCAGGATGGCAGGGATTGGAAGGGACATCTGGAGATCATCTCCTCCAACCCCCTGCCACAGCAGGGCCACCCAGAGCAGTTGCACAGGAACGTGTCCAGGTGGGGTTTGAATGTCTCCAGAGAAGGAGACTCCATCACCTCTCTGGGCAGCCTCTTCCAGGGCTCTGCTACCCTCACAGGAGGGAAGTTCCTGCTCATGTTTAGGTGGAACTTCTTATGTTCCAATCTGTGGCCATTTCCTCTTGTCCTGTCCCTGGGCACCACTGAAAAAAAGACTGTCCCCATCCTCTTCACACCCACCCTTTAGATATTGCTCAGCATTGATGAGATCTCCTCTCAGTCCTCTCTTCTCCAGGATAAACAGCCCCAGGTCTCTCAGCCTTTCCTCATCAGAGAGGTGCTCCATTCCCTTGATCATCTTTGTAGCCCTCTGCTTTTCCCTCTCCAGCAGTTCCCTGTCCTTCTTGCACTGGGAAGCCCAGAACTGGACCCAGTGCTCCAGATGGGGCCTCCCTAGGGCAGAGCAGATGGGGAGGATGACCTCCCTTGATCTGCTGGCCACACTCTTTAATGCATGCCGGAGACCATTGGCCTTCTTGGCCACAAGAAGGGCACGTTGCTGCCTAATGAGCAACTTGTTGTCCAACTTGTTTAGCACCACTGAGGTTCACTACAGGCTGCAAACAGGCAGCAGGGAGTGAGGGCACAGCTCAGGGTGTCCCAAGGAGGTTGTCCATGGGGGTTCATCAAGCCGTGCCACTCAGGGAACAATGGCGTTGGACCCATCCTGAGCCTGGGTCTTCAGCCAACAGCGCTGCTACCATATCTCCACTGAGCACCACCCAAGCAGCTGCATCCACCTCGCTCCGCCTCTGCAGCTTCCATCAATACCCAAAAAAATGGTGTTAGTGGGTAACAAATGTCTTCAATTTCTTCTGTAGTCAGAGGGTTTTTACGTTTCATTGGTTTCAAGGATGGCATTTCTCTATTAAATCCTCCTGCCGGTTAGAACTCCCCTGTCTTTAAGCAGCTCCTTTGAATGCTTTACAGGGTTTTTTCCTGCCTAGATAGTAATTGGGTTTTTTTCTTTTTCAAAACCAGCTTCCCAGTTCATGCTGTACAGCTTGGGATGCTCCTAGAGAGTACTGGCCATCTAGGGAAGGACACGGGGAACTAATGAAACCTTATTTTCTATGGGTCTGGGTCCTTCCTTGCTAGATCTTTCAGTACAGCTGTACTGAATCTCACTACTGATTTCCCTTTCTTTCTCTCATCTCACTGGGATTTTATGCCTGGTGCAAAAATAGGTGAATGCATGAAGATCCATTAATATTTTTCTGCAGGGCTGCTTGTTCTTGCCAGGCTTGTAGGAGCTGTATTGTGCCCCCCTTCCCACCCCTTTCGCATTTGGGTGAATTCAGCCTTTCGGGGTTACCGAGGGGAGGACGCCAGACGCAGGCACAGCATGGTCACAACACCTTATGTCCACTGGAGACCAAGCTGAAGGGCAAATTCCTCCAGTTCTCCCCATGTGACCATTTCTCTACGGTCTGAATATGGTCTCACTTCTGTTGAAGTGAATTTTTATATCAATTCTGACGTGACTTGTACTGAAAATGATCGTTTAGTGCCCTTTTTGGGAGCACAGTGTTACCAGGGATGTCTCTGGGGACATAGTGGGAGAGATGGTAGGAGGGCTCCTGAGCTGCAGGTCCAGCTCACATGGGTGCAGTTGCCTGGATGTTCTTGGGCAAATAAACCCCGTGGTGAGCCCTGCAGCTTTGAGCTGATGTCTCCTAACACCAGGGGACACTGCGAGACTGAGCAGTGACCAGGCTACACACGGCCTTAACAGCATCTGCCACTCCCCATCCCTCCAGAAATACCTACAGTGACCAGCAAACCCATTCCACTTGCTTCTCGGGGCTTGGAAACCTCAGTTGAAAGTGTCCCCATGCAAGGAGAGGGGATGGGGGACCAGCAGAGCAGGATGAAACAGGACATTTTTCAGTCTCAAACAGTGACATCCTGCAGAGTGGGCCCCATGAAGCAGAAATGGAAGCGATGGTTGGGTCATGCATCCAAGGCAGACCATGCCATGCCTTGGAGTGAAGTCTCAGCCTTTGTCTTGTGCATCCTGGTCGGAGAGCACAGCTTGGTGCTTCCCAGGGAGGAAGCTGCCAACTTGGGCGCTGGTGTGGTGGGGAGAGAAGAGGTGGGAAGTCTCTCGGGGAGCCTCGCAGGTGAAGCAGCAGGGCTCTGCTGGGTGTTAGCAGCATGAGCTTGGCTGGACCTCTCTGTTTACACCTAAAGCATCTCATTGTTGTATCATTCATGAACACGGCCATGTGTTTCATCTCCAAGCACCTTGTAAGGATCCAGTGTGGGCTACAAGTGACTGAAATGCTTGGCTGCTTGGAGTAGAGTTGGTGCTTTTCCTGTGAGATGTATTGGATAGCTTTTTTCATCCAGTGCCTTCCAAGTCTCCCCCTGTTAAGGGTATCAAAATAACCACCCATCTCTCCCCTTTGCATGGCCTTTAAGTTCTGATCTTTAATGACACAAGCCTTATTTGCCTTATGGGAACCCTGCTCAGAGTTCAGCAGGAAACTTCATCTCATGGTGCCATACTCATAGCGGGCTGGAAACCAGTTATGGTCACCCACCTGAGCCAGCCCAGAAAGGACATGACAGCACTCCCCAGCAGATTATGTGGCTATTTGTAAACCAGCACAGGGGGGTGGGGAGATGACAATGAAAATGAAGTCAACAGGGCTCAGCTTATGCTGAAAGTGTGTGCTTAATTGCTGGGGTTGGGACTAGATGATATTTAAGGTCCCTTCCAACCTAAACCATTCTATGATGGAACGATGGTTCCATCATAGAATGATGGTTCCATCATAGAAAGAAAAGTGTGTGCTTAATTGCTGGGGTTGGAACTAGGTGATCTTTAAGGTCCCTTCCAACCTAAACCATTCTATGATGGGAGGATGGTGTATTAGCCATATGGCAAGGATGATGATGCTGGGCAGGGTGAAGGCATCTCCATGGGGTGTGGAGACCAAGAGTTTGCAGGGATACCAGAGGAGGAGCTGGCAAAGCCGTGCACGGTGATGCATCCAGCCTTCTGGCCTCTCCAATCACCCCCTCCCACACTGTGAACTCACCCACAATTAAAAACATATCTGTTTGCCTTCCTGAGATTGATTGCGCATTTAATCAGTCACCGTTCGTATATACAGTATCCCTGAAAGGGAGAGATAATAAAGAAATCATTCTTTTAAAGGAGTAACTGCATTGCAGATCAATTTCTTCAAAACCTTCATGTGCACAGAAATCCTATGGGATGAATATTTCATAAGGGGAATAACACTGTTAAATTAATAAAAACCCTGCATGCCTAGTTATGAACTACAATGATTGCTGAAGTTGTTATAAAAAAAAAAGAAAAAACCATCCTGTTCATACTTTGTATATCAATTTATGACAGAGTCATAGCTGGACCCTGAGGGAAATGGAGGAGGAAAAGGGACCCTTTTGATGTGAGGCGTTTGCAGTAATAAGAGTTGCACGGACATGACTGCACACCGAGGACAGGCAGCCTTACTGGTAAGGTGAAACTGGTTTCTCAAGGGGAAGGGTGGATGTGCTAAAATTAATTGTGCTGGATATTTCTTCCTGCTGGTATCAGCCTGTGGGGGAGTGACCTGAAGAGCTGGAGTGAAGTGAAGGATAAGTGATGTCTTCCTTATCCATCTCCAAATATTCCCAGGTATCTCTATTCCCAGGGCCACATCTTAATACCACATAATACCAGTCCCTCAGCTGGTGGGGATGTGGAAGCCTTCATCCCAAAATGTCGTGGGGACACTGGGGCGTTCATCTGTATCCAGGGGACCTGAATCTGCGCAACAGGGACTCAACTCTGTCTCCCGCATCACCCGAGCTCTTGCCAGAGCAGGGTTTTCCTCCTGTCTCCCCCAGAAATCCTGTCCTGGTTGTAACCGCTCTCTCCATTCCCACGCTAAGTCCCCACTTTATACTTTCCAGGGGAAAAGAAACTTCCATTGGAAAATTTCCAGCCCGCTTCGCTTCTACATCTCTCCTTTCCATCTTTACAAAAGCTCTTTCTTCTCACTGTCGGCGCTTCTGCTGGCCCCGGCGAGTTCCTCGCAGGCTTGGTAGCAAGTTAGCAGAGGCTTCTCTCCTGCAGGCTGCTATGAAACTTAAGAGGAACTCATCAGCTTTTACCAGGGAAAGACAGAGAAGGCTTGAAACCACCATATTGATCTTTCCCTTTGAAATTATTTCTAAGTAGCTCCAAATAAAAATAGAACAAAAATATGTATCAACGTTTTCTACTTGTAGCTGATTTGTCTACTTGGCATTATTTTCTTCAGCGGGGAAGAGGGTGAGGCACACAAAGGGGACAGAGGCACGGGATAAATAAGTAAGAATGTAAAATTGGGTGTTTTGATTTTTTTTTAATGTTAACTAGATAATGTATTCATAATCTTCCCTGCTTACGACAAAAAAAATGAGTGCTTGCCTTTTGAAGCCCTCATCTGGCAGAGAGAGATAGCAGATTTCTAAGAGCATTTTTTATGCTCCTTTGATGACTGCGAGGAAAAAAAAAATATTCAGGGAGCCGAAATGACATTTTTCTATAAATTTCACACAGCTCTGCAGGCATGTAGGCATGGAGGCATTCATTAAGATTAGTTGGAATTACTTAAGCACCGTGAATTTTCTCCATCAAGTTGGTAACTGGAACACTGCGGATTAGTTATTGATCAGCTGCCATTAATACTTGGGGCTCTTTCCATGCCTGTTGTTGGGCTTTTTGTTGATTCTTCTCCCCTCTCTTGTGCGAGCCCAATCTGTGAAATTCACAAATTAAACAGGCGCTCTTCAGTCGCTCCTTTGTTTTGGGGAACAAAAAAAAAATCAGAACAGAAAAAATAACTCCTTTGTTACTGCAAATCTTTATCTGCTTTGCCTCACTGCTTCCCCCCTCTGCTCCCTATAGCGGAGTGTTGCATCCCAAATTTTGGGGTGACTTTCAGAGGAGCTCTTTTCCAGCAGTGCCTGTGGGAGCGTGCTGAGGTCTCACCGAGGGGTTTGAGCACACTGGTCCTGCAAACAGATTCGGAGAGGCGATGAGGTGGGAGCTCCTGGGTTGTGTGCTGGAAGGAGGTGTGGTGAACGGCATGCCGACCCTCCTGAGGGGCTGCTGGAGACAGTGGGGACCCTCCCATCCCAGTATAGCTTCCTTACACAGGGGGATGTGGCAAGTCCCAAAGCTGTTTCCCAGAGCCACCCTCTGCTGACCCAACTCCATCCATAGCCAAGCACTAGGACTAGGGCCCAGCTGCTCCCAGTCCAGTCTAGGCTTATTGCTGGTTACATGATTTAGCTGAGGTCAGGAACCTCATTTGAAGTGCTTGGGACCTCTAAAGATCTCAGTATCTCCATCCACTTTGCCAGGCCTTTTGCTTTTCTCTTTGTCTCTGCTTCCTCTTGAAAACCTCATGGTTTTTAACGATGCTCGTTGCTAGCAGAGAGCACAGCCAAGGGGTCGGGTCCTTCCAAGCCAAACTTCAGCCCAGCCAGGTTGAAGGTGCAAAAGTGCCATTTAAGCAGCAGGGTTGTCCGCTGAATTTCAGTGGGACTTCCTCTTCTGCTCCAGATGACTACCTGAGGTCCTCAGTCCTACCATGGGTGTTTGGCCCTCCTCCCACACGCTGCTTGTGCCTTCTTGCAAGGTACTGCCCTTTCTCACAGGAGCAATCCAGTCTCCTCACCTTTCAAAGAAAGTTTTTCTGAGTCCTCAGGAGCCTCTTTGGGAAGCTGGTGTTACTGGGCAGGTCCTAGACACCAAACCCTGATCTCTTCACTGGATCATTCACAGCTTGTTTGACCTGTACAGCAGAGCACAAGGTAGGGCCACCTGGGCAAGAAGGAGACAGTCCCACATCATCAGGCAGCAGAAAACTTATTAAGCTCCCTGCAGGATATGCCCCAAAGGAGTTGTGCTTGGCCGAACCTAATCTCCAGCTCTGGTAGCAACCATGCGTCGGGCTTGTTAAGGCTATTCTTTGCACAAAAACACCAAGACCCACAGAGCTCCTGTCACCTTCACCTTTTCTTCCATCTGGCTGCCAAAAGTCCCCTGCACAGAGCCAAAAGGGGCCCCGTGGAGGATTTGCCACATTTCTTTTCGGAGCATCTGTTCCTCGGCAGGTTTCGAAATAAATGACCAAGGATGACTTTGCAAATGAACAGCATACACAAGGCAGCTGCTGCTGCAGGAAGAAAATAAGGCTTCCCTTCCCTGCTTACAGCTCCTAAAATGGTTTATGTTCTTCCACAGAGGTTGGTGAAGTTGCTACGAGCAGGAGTGGAGTCACTCCAGGCACCTTGCCCAGGGTGTCCTGGCTCAAGCTGTCCCAGACCAAAAGAAGCTCTAAGGTTTCTGTCGTCTTCAGAGCAGGGTGTGACGCTCTCCGTTAGCTGAGCAGAGGCTAAAGCAGTTCCATTTAGACATTCCCTGTTTTAAAATGCAATTTAAAGAAGGGGGAAATAACAAATAGAAGAGCCGTGTGTTAGAGACAGGGGAGAGAAGGAGTTTCTTCCTCACCGGAGCATGCAGCTCAGAGGGGATTGGTCCATTCTCATTAGGATAATTTACCTCTGCTCTAATGGGAAGTCAATGGCATCGTCTTTTCCAGCTCTGAGCCATTCAGGGGGGAAGAGGAAGAAGTGTCAGTCCAAGCACCACATCCTCACTCAGAAGAGCCAAGTTTGGGCCCAACCTGCCTTTCTGCTTGTGCTTAGATGCACTTGCAACCTTCTAGGCACCAATTACTGGCTGGTAAGATGCAATTTATGAAACATCCCTCGTGTGTTCCTCTGTTCAACCCCTTGAAGCTGGAGTGTCTCATTACTCTGTTCCTTGCTGTGGTGTAACACTCAGACAGGCTCCAGGGGCTCCCGTAACGTTAACCTCCTCTTTAGCCATTCCTGCGGTGCCGAAATACCCTTCCCTGCAGTAGAAGCAGGAGCAGAGCCTTTATAAACAGACTGGCAGCTTTTCACCGGGATCCTGGGGCTGCCAGAGAGCCGCAAGAATTTTACAGACCCCAATCCTTTGTGCCTTATCAACTCTAATGAACCCGTGGTCCTAATTTTCAGCTGGCTGGTTCCTGGAATTGGACACCAGAGGCTGCCATCAAGGAGGAAACGTGGTGTTTGACGTGGAAGCCGTCTTTCGGTTTTGCTGTCTGGCAGCACACCAGTTCACAAGGTTGGTAGGAAAGCTCTTAATTATCTCCCCTTGGGGATGTATAAAGTCCTGTGGAATGTCTTGCAGGGGTTGTCTGCTCCTTTCTTTCACAATTGCTGTTTCATGTGATATTTGTCCCAAGGGATGCCTAGATATGGCTGGACTGACTTTATGCACCGCTCCAGTTCCAGTTCTACAGGGACATTTCACCTGATGTATGTTCTCAAGTCTTACTGGGGTCCACACAAAAGTCAGGAAAAATAATTTATTTTCTGCTTGGTTTTCAGATTTTCTGTTTTTCATACACTCTCTTTCTAAAGGGAATCCCAAAGCTCTTCTCAGCTTTTGCAAAGATGCTGCACAGGCCTAAGGCCCAGGCGTTATTCTAACAGGAGGTGATGCAAACTGAGCAGCACAGAGTCCTGAGAATGACCTTGCATTTTGGATTCCTCACTGGGTCCGATTTTAAACAAAGAAATGTTATTTCTGAAAGGCTGAGCAATGAAAACATGGAAATGAAACGGCAAGGTATTTCCTAAGGGAACCATGTCACAGGAAGAAAATCCTGAAACAATACTTTTCGCACATTCAAAACCCATCCCTGCCTCTCTCCTCTCTTTCTTTTCTTTCCTTTCCTTCTTTTTTTTTTCTTTTTGGCAAGAAAACAGTTCATCAAGTGCAGTCCAAGTCTCTCTAAAAAAGCCTTTATGTTGGGGAGGATAGGATAAGGGGAGAATAATATTTCAATGAAAACATGTCTGCTAGCATTACGTTCAATACTTCTAACAAAGCTAAAGGAGGTATCACCGAGAAACAGTCTCCCTTGGTGGAGTACGAGGAGGAGAACCAGGAAGGACAGGAATCCTCATGGGGAGGGGGAAGGGAGAAGAGGACTGGAAACATCCTGGTCGGTAAAGAGAAAAGACAGACAAAGTAAAGATTTTCCAAAAACTCACTTGTATTTGGAGTATCTACTGCTGAGACAGGATGAGGGCAGTTGTTCATGCGTAGAAGGAGTGGGTAGGGGTGAGCTTCCCATCCCACCCACAATCCACATAGCTGTGAAATAGCAGACAGGTACATTTCTTAAGGTCCATGGGGAACCAAGCCACTAACCCACTCCCCATACCAAATTTCTTGCTCCTAAATCTTTGGTCTAGGCTAAGGAAAAATCTCAATATAGTGAGTTTCCCAGGGTAATTCCCACCAAAACAAACCACTTCTGCTTTGGGGCTAAGAGCAAAAAGCAAAGGGAAATAGACTGGGCCCCACAGAGGTCCTTAAACTGCTTGGAGGAGACCACAGGAGCTGATCTGGTCACCCCTTGGCATCTCTGGGTACTCCTCAAATCGACAAAGAGCCGTTCAGGCTGGCAGCCAAAACTAATCTCATGTTTAAATGAAAGGCTTGTTGTTCTGGAGAAGGCAGTGAAATTGTCAGCTTCAGAGACACCTGAATTAAAACCTAAAACCTGAATTATTCAGCTAGAAGTAGCGAGAGCTGCAGCAGAGGCAGAGGAGTTTTCCCCTCCCAAGCCCAGCTCCTGCACCCCATGGCTCATGGAGCCACCACGGCAGACCCCAGGAGCCCACTCTTCTCAAGCAGGATAACATGCAGCCATGCCTCTGGCACAGCTATTTGAGGGAGTACACAGAGACAAACAAAAATAAAAGGTGGTACGTGTGTTTTTACGGGCTGCATTGCTTCATCTCCCAGTTATCCTCATGAAAAATGACTTCCTGAAGAACAGTAACAGCTCTTCACACTTGGAAAGTCAAGCTTTCTGAAAGCTTCCAATTTTTAATCAGAATGAATGGCCACATGCTTCTTAACATCAGAAGGCAAAGTCCCACCCCGTACAGCATTTTCAGGTGTTCATTGGCCACATGAGGTTCCTATCAAACGGTTGGACAGTTGAATAACAAGCAGTTTTGGCAAAAAACAAAGTCTTCTGCAAACAACAACCCAACAGAAAATAAGTCTGGACTTGCCAGATGCATAAGTTTCTGTATTCACTTAACTTTCTGAAATGATCAATATAAAATGTTCCTTTTTTTGTTGAAAGAGGACTGCAGATAATTTTCAGAGTTTGATCATCATTACTTTCAATTCCTCTTTTCCTCCTAGGGCCATATGCTTGGTTTGAAGTTGTGGGAATATCTTAAACAGTGCCAATGAAATATTTAGGATTGTCTAAATAGATTCAGAATAAATTTTCTCTAAAACATGCCCCCAAACAAAACAGCAGATGGGTTTCAGTGCCGTGTGGGGTAGACCTTCGTCTCCACTAGCCTTTACTTCCTAGGGACATGCATGAAACACTCCTCGCATGGGTTTTCATTCCTGACTCCAAGCCCAAAGCCTGGAGACCTGGAGCTTTGTTTCTAAGCAAGTTTCTCCCCAGCAGCCTGAGGACAAGTTGTTTTCACAAAGTACCCATGAAAAGCAATGACTGTTTCCATGAGTACTGCAGTGCCCAGGCTCTGGCAGAGTCTGCCTCCTGATTTAGCAATCACAGAATCACAGAATGCTACGGGGTTGGAAGGGACCTCTGGAGATCATCCAGTCCAACCCCCTGCCAGAGCAGGTCCACCCAGAGCAGGTTGCACAGGAACGTGTCCAGGTGGTTTTGAATGTCTCCAGAGAAGGAGACTCCACCACCTCTCTGGTCAGCCTCTTCCAGGGCTCTGCCACTGTCACAGGAGAGAAGTTCCTCTTCATATTTAGATGGAACTTCTTATGTTCCGGTTTTTGCCTGTTACTTCTTGGCCTGTCAAAAGGACAAAAGCAATGGTTATATCCAGGTGGGGATGAGCTGAGTTATTCACAGGAAGAGCATCTTCATCTCCACCAGATTACTGATATTCCACAGCTCTGATGGAAAGTTAATTATCTTTGAGCTACATAGCCTTTGCTGGCCTCCAGTGGGCCATCACCAGAAGATGCACAAGTTAGTAGATGGAGGAAGAAAGGCTGGCACTCAGACATGGACTTGCAAACCTGCGGTGGGACTCAGTTGGCCACATTTCTTCAGGAATCTGAAACAAAAAGCTCCTTACTGAGATAAACTGTGGACTATCTAGCCTGCTGTGCCTCTCCTTAAGCCCTGTCACTAGGTGTGCTTGCCATCCACCTGAATGTCCATTTCCTTTTTCGAAGCCTGCCAAGTTTTCAGCCTCAGCAAAATCTCCTGGCCATGGTTTCCAGCTGCTAATTGTGTGAAAAAAAAAAAAAATATATATATATTTCCTTTCATCAATTTTCAACGCACTGCTCTCATTCTCAGCTGAGGGGAACAGAAGTTCCCAATCTGCTGGCTTTATTTCGCAGTATATTTTGCATACCAGCCTCGCCACGTACGGCGTTACCATCCGGTGGATTCTGCTCTGCATTGTCAGTAGGAAAATCTGCAGCGGGCTGAAAAGTGAAAGTGAGAGGAGAATATCAAATAAACGCAAAAGCAAAGCAAATAAGGTTGGGGCAGCAGCGCTGATCAGGGATTCTCCCTCCCCTGAATTCATTTAACGCCTGGGTTTCTCTCATGGAGCTGCCACAGGCTTTGCTGCCTGCCCACAGCAGCCTGTGCTGCTATCCAGGGACTTTGCTGGAAAGCCAAAGGCCACGTAGCTGTGTAAGGAAGACTGGCCTCGTGTCTGGCATAGTGTCCTCTCTCTCTTCAGGTGACCTCTGGAAGGTGGGGACTTCTCGTTTGGTTGTTTCTCTCACCTCCAGCCTCTCTGGATATATCTGTCGAGTGTGTTTTACACATGGCACCGGTGCAATCACGTTCTCCATTTGTATTCCATCTGCCTCCCAACAAATTCTGAAAACCTTGCCTGGGCTGCCTCATTTGTATGCACTTAATCTGGCTTTATCCTGTTTTATGGAGCGTCTTCTTTAAATTGATTCAGGCAAAAGCATAGCAGGGGCTTTGCATAGATTTTGCATGCATGACATTTCTGCACAGTTGGTCCCATTATACACCATCCTGAGCACATTCTGCCCATAAAACCACCATATTAAACAAGAAAAAAAATGCATCAAAATAGAGAGAGCCATGGGAGGAGGAGGATGATGAACAGAGCTGACCACTCTTCGTTTCTCCGGTGTAATTATGGGTAGCAATTTTCCGGTCTTCATTCCTTGAGTATCTGGTTCATGTGGCATCAGCTTTGCGTCCTCCTCCATCCCGGGCCATGTCTTGCTCTACTGAGCTCCGTGGAGCTGGACCAGACCCTGCCCAAGTCTTCCTGTGACTCTCTGAGACTCTTTCAAGGGGGGCTTTGCAGCTGGCCACAGACTCAGGGTGGGGTACCACAGCTTGGTCAGCATCCTCAGGGGCTCACGTGATGGCAGAAGGCATCGGGAGCAATCCTTTGGCCACACCTCTTCCTCACTGGGAATAAACCGCATCGCCAGAGTAAAAATCGCTGTAAAAGCAAGAATTTAGCTGTTCTGCCCTCTATGATCTTCACAAACCAGACCAAATCAGTCGACCAAACTCCTGGAATTACTGCTTAAAATTTTGCACCTCTTCTCAGCATACATAAGCATGTGATTTCTGTGGCTATGAAATCAAAGCAGTAGCAGGTGTGATCAGGTGCATACTGCTTATTCAGTGTGGCTAGGCAACAGCAAAAAATATTATTCAATATTTTATTAGGGAGAATTATATTTCTTTAAAGGTCTGCTAATGATTTAACAATATTATTGTTATGCTAAGGTTGGGGGAATTAGAGAAAGAGTACTTGTGTTAATATGTCAACACATTAAAAAAGCAGCTCCATTTAGGCAGACACTTAGGTTAATGTGTTACATATTAAAAAGTCCAATTTCCTTTGCTGGCTACAAATAACAATCGAGATTATTGACACTGAATGATTTGCAATGTACTATTTCGCTTTTCGCCTCTTGTGTTTGTGTGCTCTGCTTGATTTATAATGATTGGAGCTCTGGCCCTATAAATTTTCTGCATTAAGAAAATATGAAGCCAGTTTTATAATACACAATGTGAAAGGAAAAAAAAAGAAGCACGCTGCCATGCACAGACACGGGAACGCGAGTGGGCTCAGGTCTTTTATAAAACACAATAAAACCATTCTGGTAATTATATCAGCATCTTGTTGCTTTAGCAGGAGCACACTGGACTCACCCATGGGAGCTTCTGCACCTTTGCTTGCACAAAGCCTGCAGCTGCTGGAGGCATCTGCCCTGAAGGGAAGTCCCCAGGAGCCCAGTGGGTACCACCCATCCTGGTGGGTACCACGCATCCCTGTGGATACTGTGCATCCTGGTGAGTACCACACATCCCTGTGGGTACCACACATCCTGGTGGGTACCACACGTCTCGGTGAGTACCATGCATCACAGTGGGTACCACGTGTCCTGTGCCTTGATGGGACGAGTGTGATGCAGGACAAGTGTGATAACCAGCTCTGCTGTTAGACCGGTGTTTGCAGCACCGTCAGAGAAACCTCATAAATCATGGTCTCTCTGCTCGCGAGGAGCAGGAAGGAGCCTTGTCATTAGTGGCCTTCCCTCTGGTGGAGCGCTGAAGGCGAAGCCGATACATTAACCAAGTGCAAATGAGAGAATTAGAAACCCAGAGGCTCTTGGGGATAAGCCATGCACACATGTAAGTTTTGCAAATAACTAATGACAGGGTTTTGCATTGATAAAAAGCAAGTAAAAATACAAATACTGCCCTCCCAAGTCCCCAGCCAGAGGAAAAACCACTGCAGTTTCTCCCAGGACACTTACCATGGGTAAGCTGGGGCTGCTGGCCAGCCAAATGTCCTAATGGCCCTTGTGACTTTCTCCCTTGCTTCAGGCTAAAGAAAGGGGTCTCCTCAGAGTCACCCTGAAAATGTGAGCCTGTGAATGTGGCTGTGATAGGTAAAAAAAGGAAAAAAACCTAACAACCCACTGGTCTGAAAGGAATTTAGGAAGTCCTGGGAGTAGACTAGCATGGTGCAGGGCAGGAGGGAGTACACATCTCAAAGCTATCATAGGGCATGCTGTGATAAGACTGCTGTCTCAGTTGCTTAGTTTTGGTCTGGAAAACCATATATTCAGACTAACAGCTACTGCTCTGGCTGCTTACATCAGGTGGGGGTGGTATTTTAGTGTTCCAGTTTAGGGAATCCACATGTTTCTGAGAGCAAAGCTGGGGAGCAACCTAAGGTTATGCCCTCATTAAAAAGGTGCTTCTTATTACCTTATTGGAGACTCACAAATATTTGAGCCTGGAGAGGTACCATGGACATTTCTGGCTTCCAGTCCAGGTAAGAGAGGATGGTGACCTTCCCTGTGACACTCTGTACCCATTACTTGTCCTCCTGCAGGACTTGGCCCTCCAGGAGATACGGAGAATTCAAGAGCAACTCTTACATTTAGGTTCCCTTTAAAGTTTGCTGATGAGAAGAAAAAGGTATTTATCTGCCTGACTGAGCTGTGGTTCAAAGGCCCAATAGCTGCATGTACACTGCAGAGATGAATTCAGTATACATTTCTGAATTGACTTCCTATATACTCGTCATCAATAAATCCTCAAAGCCACTTGTATCAGAATAAAAACTAGCTATGGAAATCATTAGATCTACAGTCAGTAATTGATAACACGCATTTCAAATGCGGAAATGAATTAGCTTTTGGCTTATGGGGGAATTTCAAACTGTATCCAATTTCATTAGGCAAGAAATTCAAATGATGAACGAATAGCCTTTATTGTTCTGCTTTTAAAAAGGAACCGTTTGTTATCTTTTCGCCTCTTCTGAGGTGATCTTTTTTGTTGTCTACAAAGTTTAAAGAGCTCAAAAGTAATCTTGTGGTTTTAGCGAGGTGCGAACTTAACGATTTCCCACATCTTTCACCTCTCCAGAGCTCAGGATTTCCAGGCGAGTTGTTTTACTCTTAGGCAGACACAGGGTGCTTTGCACCCCATCAAAACCAGTGAGGTTTCCCTTGTCAGTTCCACAACATCCAAAAACCTCTTTGCCCAAGCAGTCCAAAGAGCTCTGAGGAGTGAGACGTGAGCTGAAGCTCTCTCTGCCATCTACGTTTGGCGGCTTCTCTTGCCAAGAACGTGCTTCCAAGCCGTCTCTTTGCTCAGAAGCTTTCAGACACTGCTCTCTCTAACTTCAAAACACAAAGAAAAAGTTGCAAGGAAGCAGGCTTTCCAGCTTCTGTCTGATGAGGAAGTACGGCAGGGAGCGGCTCTTCCACCCTAAGATGAGCTGCAGGATCCAGGCTCGTTCTTCTCCCCCTCCATCCCACCCCAAGCTGGGACAGCGGGGGTCTGGCTACGCTTGAGCACATTTTAGTGAGCAGAGAATGTGAAACAGTTGTTGTTGCTGCTGCTCGGGCCAGTTGAAATATTTCATCTTGGGTTTCAACAGTTAAATAAAGAAAAAAAAAAAATAAAAGACACCCCCTCCCAGCATTGTTTAGTTTTATTTTAGCTGCAGAAGTATAATTGGTTGAATGCAGGAAACAAAGTTGCCAATCTCTGTATGTTAGAAGGCAAGGTTTTCACAATTTGGACTTGTTTTGCCTTCTAAGAAGATCAGGAAAACTACAAAATATAAGCCTCTTCTGTAAAAAAAAATAATAAAAAATTAAACCAATAAGTAGAAAACTAATTTACTGTTTATGGTGTTCCCAAAGTCTCCAGTTTCACCCACCACCATGGAGACATTTTGGAAATTTCAAAGCAGCTCATTAAGACACGGTATTCTTTAAAAAGTGTCCCCTTTTCCAGAAAGCAGTGCAATTCCTGTCCTGTCCTGTCCTGTCCATGGCCCAGGGCCATGTTGTGATGGATGACAGCCCACTAGACCTTTCCAGTTAGTGTTGGTGGGTACGAGCTCCTCCCTGCGCTGTCCAAGTGTAATACTCCTCCCCATTAAAATCTGTTGTGTTTTTCAGACCTTTATCGTATTATTTTCAGGCCAGGTTGGATGAGGGTTTGAGCAACCTGGTCTAGTGGGAGGTGTCCCTGCCCAGGGCAGGGGGTTGGGAACTGGATGGTCTTTAAGGTCCCTTCACACCCAAACCATTCCATGTCTCTATGATGATCAGCATCACCTTGTGTTCAAACCCCATCCTCCCTTTTATCTATGGTCTCTCCCATTGCAGGACAAACCACATCTTTTGGAAAGATAGTTTCCACTCTGTCCCCCAGAAGTGTTCTGTAGGACCGGATGCAAGACCAGCTCTTGCAAAACCTCATTTTTAAGTGTCTTCAACCACTTCTTGGAGGTAAGGAAACAATTCCTCTTATTCTTGAACATCTGACTCGCAGGGAGACTTGGTGGGACACACATCAGTCTCATATCTGTCATCTTCAGGGTGGTCACATAGCTTTTATGGCTGCTGGAGGGAGAGGAAGGCCCCTTGACCTGGTGACTCATGCCAACTTAGTGTAGGTGTCTTCAACAAGTGGGAAAACCTGAGCACTGAAAGGACTTTTAATTTGTCCCAAGCTGATGGCAGTCTGGAGGAAGAGACAGATGCCTTACTGGAGTGCAGTGCGTGGCAGGCAGCTTGGAGCAATCTATTTCATTCTTCATCCGTCTTTAATAAGATAAAAAAAAACGTATAGACTCCACAAACATAAATCTGAAATTCGTAAAATTTATAGGAAGAAAAAAGAAAAAGAAAAACCCCACAGCTCCTCTTTTGTTTGCTCTGGGCAACATCCCAAACTCACACCAAACTGCAGGAGTGATCTTAGCTGGCCTGAAAACACTGAGGCTATTAGAAGAATTGAATCCAGACCTTTCAAAAAAAATCATTTAAAATTACAGAGAAACCCATATGGTTAAAGAGTATTAAAGTCACAGAGTCAAAAGTTAGGAAGTCTGAGATTTAGGGTTGCTTTCAAATCCACTTTCAACAGTGCAACGGCAAAAATCAGAGCTCGGATACGAGAGCCAACCTGGGCTACATTTCCAATGCCGATGCGTGACTTTTTCTTAATGAAAGCAAATGAGGTTTGGAAAGTTTTCTTTGACCTGTCTTAGGCACAATGGCATGTTTTCACCTTCCCTTGCTCTGAAGTATTGAGGGACACCTTCTTCACTGGGTCTGCGGGCGTCCCGTGCCAGGACACCGCTGTGCTGCTCCTCCGACCGTGGCTGCAAAGCAAAGTTATTCTGGCACTGCTGATCTTTGGGAGGGTGGGAGATTTTTAGCAATTCTAATTGAAGAAGTTCCAGAAACATCAAAAGTCCTCTTTGGTTGCTGTGAACCCCCCCGGGGTCATCCCGGTATGCCAAAATCAATAGTACCCGCGCCGTATTGATTTTGAAATTTGAGATTAAAGCCAATCATTTTCTACTGCCGGCTGCCATCTCGGAAACCAAAGTAGGAATGAAAAATTCTCACCGAAAGAAAGAAAAGCAAAACAAGAAGAAAAGGGAATTGAGTTATGTTCCTTTGTACGAAATAATCAGCTTTAACCAAGACGAGTTTTAGCTCTCAACGCACTGAGCGCAAACAGGACTGTTTCATTATCATCCAGCCAATGATTTGGGAATGAAGGATTAACGACATCTTAAACAGATGCTTCCAATGAACTTCCAAAAATATATGGGGTGGATGGTTTTTTTTCTCTACTAGGGATTAGAAGGCTGTACAGTAATTAGTTCTGAAATATTTTGGCTGGATTACTGTGTACTGCTGTATGAAGGATATGTAACTATCTCACACTAGTCTGGCTAATACGTTCCATTTTGTATTTCAAATCCATTTATATTGTCTGTGGATTTGCTAAAAGTATAAATAGAACAAAATCCCAATTTTCATTTGCTAGGAATTTGTCAGTGCACATTCTTTTGAGAACCGTCTCAAAAAAAGCCAACTTTTTTGGTTTTTTTGACTGAATACTGCAACATCACAGAGCTGAAGCTATGCCCTACATTTTCTGAAATGGCCACCAGTCTTGGTCATTGGCGGTTTTGAGGTGCTCAGTCTTGGTCAAGTTTGAAGGATGACAATGATTTTTCTTGATGAAGCCCTAAGGAAACAAGACGACGTGAAAGACTGTTAGCTATTTGCCTGCACCTCGGTGTTTGCACGAGGGCATCCTTAGACCCATTTTCTGAAACAGCTGAGCATCCAAGGAGGTTGATCAAGAAACCCAGCACGAGGTGAGAGCACTCAACACCTCTCAAGAGCAGCAACTGCTTCCTGCATACCACAGTCATAGAATGGTTTAGGTTGGAAGGGACCTTAAAAATCACCTAGTTCCACCCCCTGCCCTGGGCAGGGACACCTCCCAGCAGACCAGGTTGCTCCAAGCCCCCTCCAGCCTGGCCTTGAACCCCTCCAGGGATGGGTACCCCTTGTCGCAGCTATCTGAAAGCCAAGTTGCAGACCATTTCTGGTGCAAAGACCTGTCAGAACAGAATTTCCTGACTGGTATTTCTTTCTTTGGGATGCATAGGTTCAATGGAGGAGGACTGAAATGGGTGAGAGGCTGTTCACCTCTAGGCAACCATGGTTTAGCAGAGCTCCAGGTGGAAATCTCACCCATTCACAGCAACTGCCTGGAAATGAAGTCTATTGGCCAGGATTTACTTGCAGAAATTAGTCAGCAAGTATTTTGAGTTGCAAGACTGAGAAAACCAGTATGCTGCTCACAGGCAATTTAAAAACCAGGGAAAAAAAAAAGCCCATAATTCATCAAATAAGTGATTCATAATGAATTAATAGCTCTTTCCTATTGGCTACTGTGTACCATCAGGGTCTAGAAGCAGACAGGGCTCGGGGAAGATTGTAAATCTCATTAGCAGTCAGCAGACATATGGTCCTGACGGAGAGGAGGGGGAATCCTCTGTTATTTCCTCCAGCAAGGTTCCCATCTTGCCTGGGCTGAAGCATCCCATTCCTGTCTGCCTGTCACGCACAGGGCAGCACGGAGACATCCTGGAATGGTTTCCTGTCCCGTTGCCCATCGAAATTGCCAAGTTCTCCTCCAGTCAACACCAGCAAAGCTCCCCTTGGCTGGCTGAAACCCAAACAGCGGGGCTCTCTTTAGGAAAGAGAGAACCCCAGATTCGCCCTCCAGGAGCAGGACAAGAGGGCTAATGTCAGGCTGTTATTTACATCTGATTTATAATTCCTCTACAAAGTGACTGTGTTTTGTCCTCAGAGGGTATTTGTTTCCAAGGACAAAATCTTCATCTGCCAGATGCCAATAAAGCAAGCTCTTTTCATGCATGATACTCACTCTCTGATACTGCCAGTCCCTGTATTTCGCATCACACCAGTGTTAGCTGTTGTTGGTCTTGGTTCCAGAAAGAGAAAGAGTGTGAAATATTCACAACAGTGCCCCTTTTATTTTCCAGGTCAACCTATCGTTCGGGTTTGGCAACCTGAGAAGAAGATGAAAGCAAAATATCTTTATCACGTAGCCCAGAAGAATTTACAGTCCAATGAACCAATTTTGAGGAGAAAGAGGAGGGGGCTTTCGAGGTCTTAGCTGTTACTTTTCTGCATTCTTGCTGTCTTGGAGTAAAATGTAATATTTATAGAAAGGAAAATTGTGTACATTTAGACTGACATTTGGAGCCAACCTTCTTGTTTCTAAATATTCATGAAGCAAGTAGACTGTGAGCATCTCAACAGCGAGGAAAACACTCCTGCAGTGTATTTTCCACATAATTCTCCTTTGCATTTATTACATTTCCTGTGTTTTTGTTGCTTGAAACGTCTTCTCCTCGTTACATGGGTTTTGAGATACGGAGATGTGTGAAATTGGCAGTCTGCTGTAGCGAAACCCTCATCCTGCGCTCGGTCCCCTGCGTCCCCCTGCCTCCGGCTGGCGGCGTGCCGAGTCCCGGCTCCCACCGGCACGTGCCGTGCTCTTCACATCTGCCAAGCATCGCCCTCCACATCTTACCTATCGTCTGAACACACACAGAAAATCTGCTTATAGAATCACAGAATCATCATAGAATGGTTAGAGTTGGAAGGGACCTTAAGGATCATCCAGTTCCAACCCTCCTGCCCTGGGCAGGGACACCTCCCACCAGACCAGGTTGCTCCAAGCTCCCTCCAACCTGGCCTTGAACCTCTCCAGGGATGGGGCAGCCACAGCTTCTCTGGGCAACCTGGGCCAGGCTCTCACCACCCTCACACCAAAGAATTTCTTTCTGGTATGTAGCTTGTACCCACCTGAGAAGATGCCCTCAAATGAAGCATGGTGGCTGTTGCCCTGGGTGACTGTCCCAGTTTGAGTGACACGGGAATCATTTCTCTTTTAATGCTGGGGAAAACTGCACTATTACAAGACTCTAGAGTCTGAAATGGTGAAAATATTTATTTTACAGCCAGCTCTGAGATGTGGGATTCAAGGTCTTGGTGTTTTCAAGCTTTGTCGAGTGCGGGGATGAGGAGAAGCAAGACCCGGGCATTTGACCCAAGCTGGACAATGAGGGTATTTCATACCAGGAATGTCACATTCAGTATAAGTTAGAAAATTTGCTGAGGTGTTCTTTCTCTCTCTCTCTCTCCCTCGATGGCTGGGATCCTGAGAACTCCATGCCCCGGTGCCGGAGCCCTGAGCCCTCTCTCCCGAAGCCGCAGCGCTCGCAGTGTCCCACGTTGGCTGTCCCTGCGGGGAGCACACAACGTCCTGGGTTGAGTATAATCCTGTATATTTTATATTGATATCGGGATTAATACTGGTTCTTTAGCATTATTGTTAATTATTTAGTCTTAATCTCTTAAATCTATTTTATTTCAACCCTTGGGTTTCCTTGTTTTCCCCAATTGTTTTTCCCGGGTGGGGAGGGGTCACCGTCTGAATAATTGTCTAAATGACAATAAATTGTTGTGGATCTCTCAGACTGGAGGGGTTTGCTCCTTCGGGCTGCAGGATTATAAAGGGGCTGGGGAAATTTGGGATAAAAACCAGAGGGGACAGGAAGGGAGGTGGAGGGCAGGAGCACTTTGCCACCCTATAACTCACGAGGTGAGTGATGGTCCCCCCCCAAGTGTTATGATATCACAGACTCTGGCACGGCCACGATCCCACTAAAGCATCCCGGGCTCGGGCAGATTCTCCTTCCCTCCTGCCTCGCCGTCGCCACCCTCTCCGAATTTTCCCTCTCTCTGTGATATTCTCTGAAGTGGCTCAGTACCCGAGATGAAAGAGCCGCAGGGCCCGACGCGGGAGCGCTGCCCTCTCCATTTCATCCTTTCTTCCTCCCCTAATAGCCCCCCTGGCCCTCGCCCCTTTGCTGGCTGCTGCGGCACCCGCCTGCTCCGACATCTCATTTCGGAGGTAATAGCTAATTTAGTTCCTTTCACGGCGAGCGTAGGGCCGGGTTATTTTCCCCCCCGTGTGCTTTGCTTTGCTTTTAACAACACTGAATGTCAGCTGCCATTTTAGTGCCCTGCCTCAGCCTTGGGAGCTCCTTCTCTGGCTCCTTGATGTTGGATGTGATGAAGCCAAATAATTCCGTGTCGCAAAATAGGACCTGGAGCCAGCTGAGCTGCATGGCAGAGTGGCTTCCCCTTCCTTCCGAGGCACCTCCGAAGGTCAGAGCTGTGTTTTAGAAGCGGACAAACGCAATACGTCGGAGCAAGGTGGCTCTGCATGGAGCAGCTGGGCAAGGCAGACCACATTAAAAGGTTAGGAAAAGGATTTATCATCCTTTCCCGCCGCATCCTTGGAGAAAGGGGCTTTCTAGAGGCGGCTGCGTGTGCTGAACAAACCCTGTGCACAGTCCTCGGTGCCTGTGGGGAGGCTCTTTCCCCACTTTTTAGACACCTGGGTGTCTAAAAAACACAGGTCCCCACGATGCTCCCCTGGTCCCCCATCACTTCGGCTTCTACAGAGCCACTCGGGTCCCAGCAGAGATCTGGGCAGTCTGCCCCACTGTGAAAACCCTTAGTTTGTTCCTACCATTTGTTCCCTAACGTACCAGGCTCTCTCTGTGATACTTCAAGTTTTTTTTGGTGCAGGATCTGGCCAAAAGCCTCGGGGAGCTGCAGGAGAGCACATTAGCAGACTGCTCTCCTCTCCGTATTTTGACAGGTCTGTGAGAGGCTGAGTGCCTGTTGCAAAGGGTGGGGACCCTTCCCTGGAATATCTCATTTATCCAGAGGGCGTTAACCCTTTCCTTAATCCAGTTTTCCACTGATGGACCCAAAGGCCAGCCTCACTGGGCTGCCCCTGAGCTTGCTTTGAAGATTAGCCTTGCCCATCTCCCCGGTGCCCAGGCTCAACTAAGTATTTGGCAGGGGCTCGGGGCCAGGGCTTCTGGAGACGCCTCGCTTGCGAACAAAGAACGAAATAATCTGTTTCTCTTTTCCCTTTTCCTTGATTGCCCCTGCTCGTCTCTGCAGGCTTCCTGTTTCTGCTGTGTTTGGAAAGGTCTGTGGTTTCAGTTTTCATGCCTTCTCCACGCCTGTCCCATCTGTCACGGGCTTTCACGTTTACCCTGGCAGGGCGTATGCTCTTCTCCATCTTCCACGCTTGGGAACAGCCTCTGCTTTTCCCTTCTTTTTTATTATTATTATTTTTTAATTTTTTTTACCTCCTCGTGGCTTCGCTCCAGCCCAGGAGGAAATCAAAACACCCAGAGACCTCAAAATCCTTCACAAACACAGGATTTCTGTCCACCCTTTACCATTACTCACAGATTTATTTATTTATTTTTTATTTGCAGCGCTGAGGCTGGTTTGTATGTACATATATTTGACCTCAGATGGATTATTGCAGCAAAAAGAGTAAATAATGCGGCGGCGAATTACAAAAATGAATACCTTAAGATGAAACCTGCCTTAGCAGAGCCCTATCAGAATCACCGCTCCCTAATGTGAATGGCTGTGATTTATGACCTTCTGATAAAGACACCCTGATGGAGAAAAGATGCAGTTAGAGGTAGGCAGGAGAGATGTCACATAGTTTATGGGTTTTGAACTTTTATTTTGGTGCTAGAAACATGGATATAAAAGGCTATTTATCAGAGCCGAGCAGAAAATGAAGATATTTTCTGATAATTTTAACATATTACCTCAAAATATTGCTGAAAAAAGTTTGGTTTTCCAGCAAGAGATTTCTGACCAAGTTGTAGGTATGGTTTCTTCCAAAATATTCATATTTGCTCCTATTTATTTTGACTCTGAGAGTGAGGATTGCTGCAAAATGCCATTTTTTACTCTTAATGTATAGGACTATATATCGATACTTTTGGAAGATGAAGACATTGGAGCCTTTAGGCCTAGATGTGATAAATTGAGACTGTCTGGGGTGAGATAATTACAAAACGGTTGCAATTATCATTGTTGCTCATTGAAAATCTAGGGTAATTTGCATGCAAGACTGCTGGGTTCGGTTTCAAGAAGGTGAACAAGCTGGATTGACAAATTTGTTAAATCTGCTGGAGAAGCACAGTTTAAAATAATAACAATAATTAGTAGTAATATAATTGATCTATTTTGTTCTGTGCATGACAGGAATTCACTTTAATTTGAACCAGCAAATTAAAGCAACATTTAGCATACTAAACAATATTGCTCATGAAAACGTCTATTTATATCTGCCAATAATTGTTATCTAACTATGAAGTATGCGGCAGATTATACAGTAACCTTGCGGTGCATCAGAGAAAGGAGATTTAAATCTCTTGAAGAGCAGCTGAATTTTTCCAAGAAAAGATACCATATCTAAAACATCGAGACATTTCATTGCGAAGCAAGTCGCCGGCTAATCCACCACACCTTCTACTTGTTATTTGCCTACAAGAGGTGAAATGAAACTCAGCTAGATGGCCAAACTGGCATTCTGGCTGCTATTTTCTGGTTTGAAGTTAAATAAATTAAACCTGGAGGTATGGCGGGGGGAGGAAGATGGATTGCAAAAAGAAAAGTCAGTTTGGGGGGGACAAATAGAAATCTTTGGAAATGAAATTAATGGCAGTTGCAGCATGATCCTGGGAAAACAAGAGGGATAACTGCTTTTTTTTTTTTCCTCCTATGGTTTTCTGGAGGGAAGTAGCAGGCTTTTCCGACCAGCTCTATCAAGACGTATCTATGACTTTGCTCTGTCATTCAGAGTTGAGTTATAATACCCCAGAGAAATCAGAGCTGGTTTTGGAAGCAGTGGTCGTGTTCAAGCCCGAATAGAGACGGGAGGCTCAACAAAAGGCTCTCAGTGATGGCTCGCTCAGGGCCAGGCTTGTCCTGTCCTTTGAGAAGTCCTTTCACCCCTACCTCCTCTTTGATGGTCTGCTCTGTGGCTCTGGGAGGAGCTGCGGTGGCAGGAGGAGGAGGTTGGCACCATGGGCTTTGCAAGCTGTGCCAAAGCCTTGCTGCTTTGGAGAAGATGGAGCATTTCCCCTCCCTCCTGCCTGAAAAAGAGCTTTTGAAGAAATCCCCTTATCTCCCTTGGCCTGGAGGTCAGCGTGCCCGGCTGGAGCGGTCACTCCGCTGTGAGCAGATCTAGGCTATCAGCAGCAATGTCCCCAGGAGCCACCATCCTGCAGGGCCCTTGGTGACCCTGCAGTGCTGTCCCTCTTCGCCGAGCGTGTCTTTAATTGTCTGCTGGAGCTGATTTGATTTTGTGAATCAAACTCCCGACAGCACTCTGCAGTCTTGTCCCTTCCCTTATCTCAGCCTCCCCTCACCCTCATGGTCAGGAGGGGAGGTCAACACCCACAGCACAGATAAACTCTGAGGGTTCCTCTGCACAATATTGACAGGTTGGAAATACTTTTTTTTATCTTCTTTTTCCAGCATATGACTACAAATCCTGCTGGGATAGTAGGAGCCGCGGTGTTCACCAAGGCCAGCTCCTCTCTGTTCCTCTGGGTCACATCTTTTCATCTGCTGCCTCTGCTCAGGTACCAGCCTCCCCTGGGGGAAAAAATGCCTCCCTCCCACCCCAGAGATGCTGAGGGACTTGGCAGGCGTGTTGGGGAGGAAGGCAAGCTCATTGCAGCCAGGTATTTGCCATCTCCAGGTTGGACAGGGTGTGGAAGCCATGCAGGAGAGGATATGTGTGAAGTGACCTAAAAACCGTACCCGCTGGTGTTCAGCCTGTGCTTTGCCTGCCTTGCTTTTCCATGCACGTCCAGCTCCGAGCATCAGACCTGACTTTTGGGACCCTTTCAATGCTGCTCTGCTCTGACAGGAAGAATGACGAAGATGTGACGCTTTCTCAGCCAGGTATTTCTGTAGATTTTTAGGGGAAAGGTGCTGCTTTGCAGTCCGGGACGTTATGCAGAGCCAGGCTGATGGCAGGAGGGTTAAGCCTTGAGGTGGAATTCACTGTGACACATCTTTTAGAAAAGACCTCTTCCCCCGTCTCCTTTCTTTACATTTGCAGCTAAGCAGATTTGCCCTGGGTTTTCCTGCAAGTCAATTAAAAGAGATTTCCAGCACCAGTGGCTTCCAGAGTCAAACCTTTCCCTGGCACATGGGGTCTGGGAGAGCATCAGGGTTTACCACAGTTTCTGGTGTGCCTCCAGTCTGGTGATGAAGGTGTTAATCAGGCTGGGGCAGCCACCGAGTTTCGATGAGATGCTGAATGCCAGCAGCTAAACCCGAGGAACCTGACAGGGCAAACTGGGGACCAAAGTCTGTTCAGGTCAGAGACCAGTCTCCTCCTCTCAGCTTCATCACATCTGACTTACATGTCTGTGGTGTAGATGCCTCCAGGAGAGCTCCTCTCCCTCGGCACTCCGTGGAGTCGAGTCAATAAAGTTAATGGAGCTCAGAGAAGGAATCATCCAACCAAATGGGAGTTTTAATTTTTTTTCCTATTTTAGGAAAAGATGAATACTGTCATCGTAGACTCTGCTGACTGAGCTCCTAGCAGAGGCTTTTCCAGCAGAGCCCACGTCCAGCCCAAGGCATCCCAGCCCCATGGAGATGGCTGAGAAAGTTATTTTTAACTCCTAGACCAGGTCCCTGCTCTGTGTTGGGGTGAACCTGGGTGCTTGGCAAAACTAAAACCATCATTTCATACAACCAGTGACTCCTAGCCCCTCTCCTCTGTTCTCATGAATCCCCGCTGCAGTGCTGCCTCCAGCTCTGGGGCCACCAACAGCAGAAGGACATGGAGCTGTTGGAGCGGGGCCAGAGGAGGCC
>JAHREE010150477.1:0-11199 GCA_033628505.1 Tringa tobata
GGGATCAGGAGCTATGGCCAGACTTCCAGCTCCTTCTCAAAAGTCAGACGAGATTTGCTTCGAATCAGTGAAGAACTTTGGGGATGAGTCAAACCTGCAGGATTTGCTGCAATACTCGCTGCAAAAGAGGATGTGAGAACTGGCAAGTACGCTGTGTTTACTCACTCTGCCATCTAATTCTGGAAACTGGAGCTGAGATTCAGCGCTCAAGCACGACTCCCGAGGGGCGGTGGGAAGATCCTGGCCGCGTTACAAAAAGCCACTCGTTGGGCAAAAACGGTGGTATCTCCTCACACGGGGCCGCGGGCTGACACAGGCAGAGGTCCTGCAGCTGGCAAGTGAAGCCTCCCTAAGGTAGCCACCGTACGGCATCTGCCTGCAGCCCAGGGGGGACCAGCCTCCGCAGGCAAAGTCTCACAGGAGGAAAAAGGATGCTCTAAAAATCACGCACTGCTTNGACACAGGCAGAGGTCCTGCAGCTGGCAAGTGAAGCCTCCCTAAGGTAGCCACCGTACGGCATCTGCCTGCAGCCCAGGGGGGACCAGCCTCCGCAGGCAAAGTCTCACAGGAGGAAAAAGGATGCTCTAAAAATCACGCACTGCTTCAGTTAATGACACAGATTTACACTGGGTGTTAGCCTGTTTCGCTAAAAAAAGCCAACCAGATTTCTTTTTTTTTTTTTTTCCTGGTGCAAACTGTCCTTTATAGAGACTATTAATAACCCTCTTACTTCAGTTTAAGCTATACTTCTCCTCCTTGTTCTCCTACTGACTTAAAAGATAACTTGCAAAACGAGATCCAATTTATCTATATCTTTTGTCCTCGTCCCTTTCTTCCTGTTACCGTCTGGACAGGCGGACTGTTTTCTAGGGGAAGCACTCCATGGAGAACACAGTGTAGATTTGCTGCAACATTCACATTTTTAAGCAGAAAATGAAAGAAGATATCTAGTACACTAAAGAGATCCCCTTTGATTCTGGTCTCTTGTAATTTGTTTTGTGTTGCAAACTAATAACTTAGATAAAACACCCCGTTATAAACAGCCATCTCAAATAGCTGCAAAGATGCTCTTCGCTATCAGACACCAGTGAAGACAAACAGCAGTGAAGGGCGGCCGCCGGGAGATTATGCTGAAACAAATGCATTTTTATTTTTCCCTTTAAATTACAAAAGATTATCATTTTGCTCAGCAATGCCCCTTATTAAATTGAAACTCTCCACATCAGAATTAAATACGTCCTATCTCCTCAAAATGGAGTGTATTATTTATCACTAATATTTAATGACAAAAACCTGATAACTTTCTCCGATTATACCACTGATTTCCTCCAGTCATGCATCATTGGCTCTGCTGGTCATTAGCATTATCACAGTGCATAAACTCTGGCTTATGCAGCAAGTTTGATAACAGAGCCAGGCGCATATAGATACTATTTTTCAGTTTGTTCAGATTTACCAGTTTACCTCTCTGTGAGCGTGCCTCTATCTAATGGCATCTATTATAATCCCTAGAAATCCTAGTTAATAAATTTCCATTTCCACACAACCCGCTTCTGCATGATCAGAATTCCCTGGCAACTATAAAGCACGCGTTGAAAAATCAGATTTCCCCTTCAACCGTCCAAGGACCCTTTTCCGGAAAGACCATATTCCAGCCCATCTGAAAAATAAATAGGAAATACCTAGTCTTCTCTAACTATTTAATACTAGGAATACGCTGGATAGGCTTAAGATATTTTCATTTAATTCACAGGTAGTGCTGCATTTCAACTTTTATGAAACAGTATTTTTGGGTGCTGTAGCTACTGCTTTTCTAGCAGTGAAGAAAAAAAAAAGCAATCAGAATAAATGTGCACGGTACGACATCAGCTAAAATATACCAAGATGAATTTCTCCCATTGTCAGTTAAATCCTGTAACTGAAACGATGGACCAGAAAGGTTTTCTGAATAAGGCCACTGTCCCTTACACTACTGGCCTTCAGAAAACTCAGGTGGGTCAGCCAGAGAATGACTTTAAAATACTTTTACAAACAATAATTACACTGCATACTTTTGACATTCCTCTTTCAAAGCCTTTTAAGTATCAAATAATTTATCACTGAAAAATACATTTTCATGTTTGCAAATGTACAACTCGGGAGCCTTACAAATCTAATATACATTATCTGAACATCGACGCACAGGCATGTCATTTAAAACCAACAAAAACAATTTCCTACGAGCTATTTCAGAGCCTCCTTCTCCCAGCATCATTTAATTCAACCAGAACAGGATGGGGCCCCTGACACAACTCTCTGATTAAAATAAGTTACCGAAGTTGTTAACACATTATTACTATTGCAAAACTTACTGAGAAAAATCTCTCCTCTAAATCTGCTAAGGTAGATATAGGCTATGATGTTCTGTACAAACATCCAGATAGATTCTTATTACATGTTACATGCATGAATATTCAAAGATTTTTATTCTCTGAGCCAAACTGATTTTTTGATTATTATTTTTTATTTTTATTTAACTCAGCTCCCATGACTTCAGTAGAGGTATGTGGGGCTTAGGCCACGTAACCGGAGCAAAATCTGGCTGTCTTATATACTACACAGGGAAATACACCTATTTATGAAATTCACCCGAGGGGAAGGAATAGTTTACAGTACACTGATCAACAGTGTTTGCATGAGACTGTCTGGAGGAGCCCTATTTGAGAAGTAGAGCAGTTATGAAAGCAGAAAGTATCAATACTAACACAATTGGTGCCACTGTACTATGCTATTCGCTGGGCAGAATTCATATCACTCACAGAAAATTTCAGTTTGGGTACAGTTTCAGTATCACTAACTGCGATATTAGAAGTTGGGGCCATTATGTGAGAAACGGCAGCAATTTGACAAGGTTAATGCCAAATTCCACGTTCTCCATCAAGGCAAAAGAGCCGTCAAGCCCTGGGAGAAAGGCAGGAGCTCGGGAGCACAGGATGCAGACGCGCTAACACAGATGCTTCCCCAGCCCCTGCCCTGCTTCACCATCCGGGGGCTTCAATCTGATCCTTCAAGAATGAAACGGTGAAAAATATTGTCATTGTTCTCCTCTGCCCACCTGCTCCTCCATCTGCACGTGCACCCCCTCCAGAACCTACGTCTGACCTTACTGAGCATCAGCCGATGGCAAAAGCCTCATCCTTCCCCTGCCCAATCCAGCTTCAAGGTCCTCCCAACGCTGGGAGCTGCTCCGTGATGCCCCACGGCCCCCCACACTGCCACTGCTCTCCTCCCTAGGAGGAAAGGAGGATTTACACCACCGATTTTAATGGACTTTTTCTTTCCAGGGCAAGTACAGAACGTGGGAACTGGGCTGGATGAGCTAAGCGAGCTGCCTGACCGGCTAACAAAAATTTGTCATGAGGTTCACGGGAGATAGAGTTCATGACTCACTGTCAGCAAGCTTACTATTACAACATAAAAGCTATTATTAAAAAAAAAAAAAAAAAAAAAAGAGAGCACCAAGAGGAACGCTTCAAGAAGGTTTTAACTTCTTAATCCCAAACAGATACTCCTAAAGAAGGCTGTTTGGGCCCAGCTGACAAAAGTCATAAAAGACAACCTTGTAGTCCAAAGACTATTGGAATAGCACATTTTAGTTGACAGAAAAAACCCAACTATTTCTGCTCCCTTCGCATTCCCAGAAGTTTCTTGGGAAAAGGTGTCCCACTTGGGCTCAGCTCCGAGCTCTCCGGTAGCAAAAGAGAAACATCAACTTCGCATTCCCCGTGCGACACTGGGAAGATGCTTTTTAAAAATGACACTGGTTCCTAAAGAAATATCAGTTAATTACTTAATCCTTCTTAATGGAATGATTAACGTCCTTTCAGCAAACAAGGCTGAGATGATTTAACGTTTTCCTGCATGTTTCATTACAGAACTGGTAAAATTAATACCGCTCCCCTCTCGTCTGCTGCGACCACTCATTTCTTTATAATCAGTTACATTTTTCACTTCTGCAGAGCAGCCGCTGCACCCGACCCAGAAAAAGACTCAAATTCACAAAAATCTCCACTTTTGTTATTCTGCCATGAAGCTGAGGACCGACCACTGGACAGGAACTGACTTTCCATCAGAAACGCAGGGGAAAAAAAATCAAGGTACGAGGCAGCACGGAGCAAGGAGCCTGCAACAACTTCATCAGCATCCCGGGACCACCGCGCCGCCACGGAAGAGGGGCAGCCACTTCAAAGGGAACCGGGGAGGGATGTTTGAATCCCGGCTCAGACAGCTCCTGAATCCCTGAGAACCCCTGGCCGCCTTTTTTTTGGCAAGAACAAAAGTCCTTTCAGGGCTCCACCGCTCGCTGCAATCAAACCCGGGCTCAGGCATTAATTCTGGGGGCAAGGCTTTTGCAGGAAGGGGAACTGGGCATCGATTTTTGCGATCAGATGTTTAGCGGCTGCTCTGAACACACCAGCAATCCCCCCCCCTCACCATTTTATCTTCCTTTATCACAGGCTTTTTTAATAGAGACATGACATTCTGCTCACTGCCGGGCTCTCTCTATTTATCTCGCCCTTAACAACACTTGGGCATCGTCGGCTCCGCTATCTAAATCAGCAGTAGTGCACGTCCGGTCACATAAAACCGGAGAGGGCTTCCCGAGATGCTTTGGGAAGTCCGACTACTCCGGTTTACTGATGTGTTAATACTAATACTAATTAATGGACAAACAGCTTAGGCTAGGAGCTGGGGGAGGGACACCGACACGAAGGCTGCGGAGAGCCCAAGGAAAGACACTTGACCCTAATTGTTAGCAACAAGATGACAGGAGTGATCGGGAAGTACAGCTAAAACTGGGATCCAACATGAAAGGAAATGTCTGGTGAAGAGGGGAAAACTAACGATGCCGTTAGAGGCTCCAGCCAACCTGCCGAACTGTGCCACCTTCTGTCGGTGCTCAGCACCCGAGCGCCTGGCCCTTACGGGGCTCCCCAGCACCACGCTCCCACGCCATCCTTCTCTCCCTGCCCAAATCCTCACCCTCCTCCTGCGACCCCGCGGCTCCAGGGACGTTCACCCCAACCCAGGAGGGCCAGGAGTTCACCCCGACCCACGGCCGGGCGATGAGAAAGCAGGGCTCATCCTGCACCTTCCCACCAAAACCCCCTGCCTTTGGCCGCGTCCCAAATCCCGACAGGTGAGTTTTAAGAAGGACCAAAGTATGGCTGAAGTTTCCGCCAGACCCACTTTGACCCAAGGCAAAATGTCCCTCATCTTGAGAGGACCCTGGGACCATGTCCTGCAAGGGAGATGTGCCAGCAAGAAGGGTCCCGCGGCATCAATTCCACGTATATTTCCAAGAAAAAAAAAAACAAAAAAGGTTGTAAGCACTTTCTACCTGAAAAAATAAGGTCGTAAGCACTTTCTACCTGAAAAAATCTACAAAATCCATAGTCACAACAATACGAGAGACCCTGCAGCACCGTGCTGTGGGCCAGACACCCGGTGGAAAGTTGGCTTGGGGACCGCACACCCAGGGCTGCCACCCTGCAAATGCCACCCCTCGACATCCCGCTGCACGAGGGGCCCGAATGGACAGCAGCGCGAGAGCAACTGACTGAGGAAACAGGCACTTCTCATAAAAACACAGCAGTGACAAGTGCTGTGCGGGGAGAGCGATTAGGAGTAAACAATACACCGGAGAATCATCCGCATAAAACATTCTGGGGATTTATTTGTGTTGCTTTCCCAGACCATCGCAGCCGAAGGGGAAACTGGGAGGGAAAATAAAAAAAAAGCCCACCCTGAGTTTCAGAGCAGCGCTCCCAAAACACCGTAGCCCATCGGATATATGTAAATATTTTACGATATGGGCTCCATTTCAGTAGATCTGTCAAGATATTTACAGGGCTTGACAGTATTTCCGTCTTTAATTAAATTTTCACACACATACTTTAATGTAATTTAAATAGATTATTAGTTGTCAGAATATAGTATAAATTTTGTTTACGATTTAGTTACTTTAAGTACTCACATCGAGGAAACTCATTTAACCCCCTGACTGAGTAGCATTAAGTGTTGAGATGAGACTTCTAAAGAGCTTCTCTTGCCCTTTGCACTCTCGCAATAATCTTAAATTACTACAACTTAATTACAATTTCAAGGCACTAAAATGGAGATGTTTTAAAAACAGGACAGGGAGGGTCAACGAGAGGAGAAAAATTATTTAGTCCTCCTCAGGTACCAGATGCTTCTTGGAAAGAGATTGATTTTGCCCATGCTCTTCTCTTTGCTCATTTTCCATAGAATACTATCTTCATTTTCAGGGTGGCGCTGAACAAAAAAGTTATCAAGATTATTCTGGATACTTGCCACACACAAACAGCCATTATACATCAGCCTGTTCACTTGCAATGCATGGAAGAGATCGGTGCCAGGAGAATAGCAAGACAAAACCCTAGAGCACATTTGCAAAGAAGGCTGCACGCGAACAGAGCCAGCAGCTTCTCTGACTCGGTAGCTCCAATGCTGAAGTAAGGAAAAAAAAAAAAAAAAAGAAAAGAGCACATGTTAAAATACTCCAGACATCCCAACCAACAAATATCTGATCTCCTAAAAATAGAACGGCTGGTTCCTCTATAGACCGAAATATAGGTTTGGGTTTATTTTTTTTTTTAAATTAAAAGACTACAGAGTTGCCACAATTAAGTTTTACTGACTCCATGATTTATTCTGACTTTCCCCCCCCCTCTATATACCCTGGCATCACCTTGTTACCTAGGGTAGCTGCAATTCCCAACGCGCCGGGAGCCGGTGCGAGCAGCCGGCTGGGAGCAGAGCTTTCGGCAGCGCAAAAGCCAGGGCTTCTCAAAACCACGAGATTTTTCCATTTCTTATTGCAACCAGAGGCATTTTGTGAGGATTTGGCCGACAGAAAACCAGGCTGGCCACCTAAAAAACCCCTGCGCTTTTAGCGGGGCCGAGCACTTACGCGTGTCCTCAGCGGCACGAAGTCGGGGACCCCCAGCCCGGCCGTACTTTTCCAAGCATTTCAGTAAAGTTTGGGTGCCAAGACCTGGAAAGAACGATCGCAAAGGCGCTGCTGATCTCTAGTGCACAGCGCTTAGAAATTCCACTCAGCAAAGGCTGCCTGGCTCCCAACTCTGCTGAACCGCTCGCCGGGTGTGAAAACACGCGACTACACGTAAGGGCGGGGGGAGAAGGAAGGAAAAGTTTCACTGACACAAGTTAGTGACACAGACCCAACGCCCACCCCCCAAGGCAGCGACACCAGCAGAAGCCCCGGTTGATGCCAGCGTGCTCGGGATGGGGCCCTGCCTGGTTGGCTGTCCCCTGAACTCGCCTTTGGGGGACGCGGGGACCCTGCCACAGCCACAAAGCCAGAGCGGGGTGCCACCCCTGCCCCCCAGTCTTCACCTCCAGCTGCCAGCCCCTTCCCACCCCGACTCGCTGGGAAAAGCTCCGGGAAGCAACTTGATGGCAGGGCTCATTTGAGGAATAATTTACGCTGCGCTATTTAATCCCAACGCAAGCTTCAATACCAAGGCTTCAATACCGATACACTGCAGGGCCTGATCCTGCTCCCACCGAGGTGGGAATTCCCCGGGGAAAGCTCCCTCCTTCCCTCCCTCCCAGGAACCAGGGACCCGGAGCCGGGAGGGATGCCCTCCGAAAAGGCAGGAAAGGCCTGAACAAACGCTGCCCTTCCGAAGAGAAACCCAGCTACCTGCGAAAACCTCACTGCATCTTCTCCAGCCCTGCCTCAGCCGCATAAAAATATTTCAGCTCAGTGCCTTGAAGTTGCAATTAAATTGTAGTAATTTAAGATTATCACAAGAGCAAAGGGCAGTAGCAGCTCTTCAGCAGACTCCTCTCACCACTTAATGCTACTCAGTCTTGGGGTTAAATGAGCTTCTTTAGTATAAGTACCTTAAAGCAAGTGAATCGTAAACAAAATTTATACTATTTTCTGACAGCATATAATCTATTTAAATTTATTAAAGCTTCTCGGAGAAAATTTAAGATGACAGAAGTATCATTATGCCCTATAAATAACTGGACAGCCTTGCAGAAATAACTGTATTTTACATGCATATCCTACATATGTGTGTGCATATGTTATTTCATTTGATATACAAATACATGCTCAACAGATATTTCACAAAAGGAATTACATTATCCGGTTCAATCTCTCAACATAAATGACCACAAGCAGTACAAATACTAAATGCTAAGCTGCGTTCCATAAATTTGCCTTTTTACCACCAGCCCTTTCCCTAATTTTTTTACAATGCTGCGAAACAGGAACAATTCTGGAGCGACAAATGTTTATAGTATATCGTACCACGGATGATAATGCAAATTTTAGCTCTTAAAAAAAGGTGATCCAGTCCAAGAAAAAAGCATATTGCAGCATATGCTGTGCAATAATGTCCAATGCATAATTCCCTGCTCAACTTTCCTGCTCTTTCTTCTCTTACCAGTACAAAAACTAGCGGCGTTAGGATTACTGGTGGAACTGATTTAAGCAGAAAATTCTTATAGATGTTAAAAAACATTTCACATTACCCAAAATGGCTTAATAGCATACATGTGCATGTTTAACACACATACTTTTTATTGTCTAATTAAAGTATATACCATAAAAATCTACAGGCTTTATAAGTTATGCAGGATGGTTATGAAACCTTACCTTATAAAAAGTATAAAGTACTTATTGTGTGATCTGCACTGCTAATTAAAGAAATACTTAAGCAAACGGGTTTGGATTTCTTAATTCTTTAGTAGATGTGCACTTGGTCTGCCTCCTGATTAATATACATTAGGGTAACAGCCTTCTCAGATTTTTTTTTTTAATAGGTGTTTCCATTGTTTGGGAACACTTGAAAGAAACGAACAAGGGGGAATATTTGTAAAGTTTGCAGCGAAGTGTTTGAATACAAACATGAAAGTGTCAAGCAACAAAAATAACCAAACTCCCACGGCTTGAGTTTGAGTACTACTTAACTACTAATTGTTTATTGAAGTCAAATCAAGTATCGGTCGATACACTTTGCTACTATTTCCACTAAAAAGCTACACAGTAACAGAATGTTTCTAATGTAGCCACTAAGACAAGTTACACACAGCTTTGCAAAAAACTTGGCATAACAAAAATAAGGTGCCATCCTGACTGGTTGGTAACACGTTTGAAGGAAAGACATCACAAGTTTTCTAAACTCTAGGAATGCACTCACACAAGATGCAATGCTTAATCACAACCAAACTCCTCTATTACACATCAGCACAGCACTTAAACACAGAGGGAAAAAAAAAAAAAAAAAAAAGAAAAGAAAAACCCAAACAAAAATCCATGTTTCCTAACAATTCAGAGACCCAGAAATAAAAGCTGAATTCCACTCAACTTTTACGGTTTTCAACATTACACTACTGAAAAGCTCTAGACAGCAGAAATAAAATCAAATCCTAAATCTCTCTGAAAGTGTACACAACGCGTTCCAAACCACTATCACTCAAAAAAAAAAAAAAGAAAGAAAAAAAAAAAAACAACCCAAAACCCAGCCCAGGCACAAAAAACTAACTTTGCAATCAAAATAGCAAGCAACAAAAAGCCTTGTTTGAAATAGTAGTTATTTTTCTCAAAGTTATCCTTTGGTTTCACAACAAAGATCAGCATTTGTAATGGTCCATTTCTGCATAAGTGAACATATAGCCCTGCTGCCTGATCGAATAGTCCAGAGCTTTCAGTGAGGCAGCTCCTGACAACAGCCCAGCAGCAGCTTTGTTTGATCTCTCCTGCCTTCCTTAATCTGGGTTGTCAAGGTTCACTTGTTGGAGGCTGTTTACTTTACTTTTTCCAGAAAAAAAAAAAAAAAAGTGATTTTTTTTTTTCTGTCTCTCATACAATGACTAATCCAAAGACTAAGGGGGAAGAATGCTGCCAATGCAAGATGTTAAAGCTACAATACCTTTTTGCAATGAGATTTTAGCCGACACCTTTTGAATGGTAACTAGTGAAGAGCTTCCTCCCCCAGTGCCCTGGTCCATTCAATATGGTTGTGAGACAGTTCAAATAAAATGTGCAGGGGGAAAAGATTCAGAGGAGAGAAATTGAAACCAGTAGCCCTGATTTCCCCTTCTTTCCCCCAAATCTAGTTGCAAAGATGCACGGTGCCTCCTTGCCTATGCTTGCTTTTCTGAGAACTTGAATTATTTCAGGCTCTCTCAAACTTACAAAAAGTAGAAGCTTCTCAGCAGTAACAAAAACTGTAAAAATAATACTAAATCGAGTGGAATGCCTATTTTCCCTCCGCTGAAACATTAAAGTAAACCGTGGACTAACAGCACAAGCAGCAAGTTTCTTCGACGACATTCTTGAAACTTTGTTCTAATTAAGAAGCTGTCATCAGTGCCACCAACATTTGGTCAAAAGCAGGTAAAAAAGCAAGTTTAGAAAAACTAGTAGGGAAAGGAAACGCAGTTTAGAGAATTGTTTTAATATTTATAACCATCCAGCACCCTAGAAATCAGCAGGCTACGTTGTGGAGACGACACGCTACAAGCAGTATACATACATTACTCACTCAAAGAACAAAGTGACTAAAAATGAAACCTTTAAAAGTTCTGAGCACAGAAGTTGTTGGGCTCCAGCTTCTCTAGAGAAGCGGCTCTGAGAGCGCTCGCAGGCGGCAGATACCTGGGGTGGGTACGGGAGCTCTGAGCGCTGCTGCTGCCAGCCTTTGGGGGAAATCGGGGGGGAAAAAGGAGAAAAAAAAAAATAAAATAAAAAAAAATAAAAAAAAAGAGGAAGAAGAAGTAATCTCGCTCGGCTCAGTTGACTCAAAGCAAAAAACAGGCAATTAAAATCATTACAGCGAAGTGGCAGAAGGAAGATTCGCTAAAATCGCGGCGCTCCGCAGCCAGCCCGGCGATGCTCTCCGCGCCGGGGCCGCCGGATAATTAATAGTTGCGGGGCGGTGGGGAGGGGGCCGCCGCTGCGCCCCGCGCAGCCCTGCCCGCGCAGCCGGGATTCAGCTCTTCTTTTTTTTTTCTTTTTTTTTTTTTTTTCTCCAGGAAAGAAAAAAAAAAAAACAAACCACCCGCGGGGCGGGGGGAGGAGAGAGGCGCGGACACGCTGCTCGGACGCCGCCTGCAGCGCGCACCCTCGGCGGGATGCGCGGAGCTGCGCGGGGCGGC